>CAOJBI010833348.1:0-12756 GCA_948277035.1 Euphorbia corollata | reverse complement strand
GGGTCAAAGTGCAACACAAGTAATCAACCAAACCAACACTATGAGAAGTTGCACGACTCAACAAAAATAAAATAAAATATTCACAGAAAATAAAATAAACAAAAATAAATATTCACAGAAAAATGTTCAAATCACAGAATCGTTTTTCGCCTAATTTTGCTAAACTATTCCCCGGCAACGGCGCTAAAAACTTGATGGGCTCTGAGTGGAAGCGTAAAACTTAACACTAGCAGTCGCACAACTAAGGCAGTGTACCTATCGTTGACAAGTTATAGTTCTGGTTTTGTCCAGGTTAACAAACAACCGGGCTACTAAAGGTTTTTCTATGTTTGAACGACCAAAAAGGGTTTGTGAAAAGTTAGTCCTAATCCTATACTAAGTTAGTTCCAAGATCAACCTAACAATCTGTTATGCTTTTCAGAAGTCTAAACCTCAATGGCGATTCTAACCGGATTATGAATGATAATGGAGATGGCGCTTGATAACTTAACAGGGATGGATGAATCCTAATTGAATGCTATGGTTCCAAAAGTCGCTATCAAACAATATGCATGAGCTACCTTAGGTCTTTTGAGCACTTAACCTAATAGTCCTTGTTTAGAGGTATGTTCCACAGGATTGTCAAACCTAATTGTTGCCTAGGGTTTAATCTAGGTCGCAGCACGAATATGAATCGAAGGAATGAAAAGACTTTATCAGACTCACTTAAATTGTAAAACAACACAATCAGATAAAATAACTCCAATAAACAAATTCAAACAATCACAAGTTTCATTAATCAAACGGGAAAAGATTACAAATATATTTAACCAAACGAGAAGTAACAAGAACTGAAATAATAAAGACAAATGGAATCAAGAAGAACTTATGCCCTTTAGAGTCGCTAAAATCCAGTTATAATAACTTTCGAGTGGAGATAAAACTAATTCGGTAATCTCGAAGAATACCTCACTAGGGGAAATCACAATGAAAGAAAAATCTACCGCAAAAGTTTAGAAGTTTGAATCACAAGGTTGGATCACTCAACTAACGAATCTCTCGATCTACTAGTTTAGATGATCTTCAGATGAAAGATTGATGCTTGACGGCCGCTTGAATGCTTCAAAGTTCCTCTCTATGTTGGTGTCTATTTAGGGCAACAAAAAGCTATCTTTTAAATAGGAAAAATGCCAGATTAGTAAGGTGCACGAAATCGTGCTCTAGGTGCATGAAATCGTGTACCAAACTGCCACAAGTGTGTTGGCCGAAATTGCAAAGAGCACGCATGCTCTAGGGTGCACGAAATCGTGCACTCTACTGTCTTGGGGCGACTTCGCTTCGATTTTGCTCTGTTTCGGCTCTTTTGCTCCCGCCTTGACCCGAACACTTCTCCAACTTAGATCCTAATAGAAAACTCAAAAAAAACTCATCAAGGCATCATAATAAAAATAAAACAAAAACATAAAACACACGAAAAAACTATAAAAACCTACGAAACACACCAAAAACTAAACTAAACTCAAAACACACTAAAAACATGCAAGTATGCAACTAAACAACAAACAACTAAAATCATACCATAAATTGAGTCATGATCAAATAAAAGATAGGGTCAAAATGACAAGTAATAAGGTTTGTGTGGTAAAAAGCTTTTTCCTTTAAAGTAATATTTTCATATCTGAGCTTTTCCTGCAAAAAGTAGGTCTAGGAAGAGTGTATATGTAATGATGACAAGGGGCACTGCGAGGATCCGCCTAGGCATTGGCACATCCAAGTATTTAAAATTATACCTGCTTATGGTCGGGGAGTCGGCCCGCTTACCCGCTTTCATGGGTGGGGGGTTTCAACAATCATTTTTTTCAAAACCCTGTCCGAGCCCAATCTATTAAACCTAAAGTTTTTTTGGATAGTTTTCTATTTTTATATAAATAGACAGATCCGTCACATGATAAAATGATATTTATATATCATGTTTAATGATTGTTTTTTATTTTTATATTTTAACATCTAAACTTTTAAACCAAAATATAATAATATATATTAGATATTAAATAATTAATCATAAGTGAGGTTTAGATCCATATGTATTTATAATAATTTTTTTATATATTTAATCCATGAAAATGTTTAAAAGGATATTATGAGTCGTGGTTTAAACTTGAAAATGATCTTGTAAGTTCAACCCGGACCTGACCTGAACCTTAAATTTTAAAGTGAGAGTCAGGTTGGATTTGAGTTGATGGTTTCATTAAAAGTTCGATCAAACCAATTTTAGATCTCGCCCAATCAGTGTGATGAACATATCTACTTAAAACACGTGCATTAGTTCGCTCCCCTAAGTTTGGAGTTCAGGCACCATTACTGATCCTCATACAAATTTAAATTCAACTTATGGTTGAGATAATAATTTTATCTTTTTGGAGAACATGCTTGCATATAATCAACATAGCATGCATATATGTAGTTCACTTAATTAATTATACCGAAGTGAATATTCTCTGAAAAAGAATTGAGATAACATGTTATCTTTAAAAAAAAATCAAAACCGATCAGATGCAATAAGCCCTATGTTATCTCAAATATGTAATATATATAGGCAAGTTTAGAGTGTTTATATTCTTATTTTTCTATCCGGTGTTTTGATTCTGATAAATTACTTTTATTATTTGTGAACTTATTTATATTTGTCGATCTGCGAATTATATTACATATTTTTACTTAGAATAGATGATTCTTTTACGAATAAAGAGTTTGAACTTCATGCTTATCTACCTTTAATTGAAATCTTCATTTTATATAGATTCGTAACAAATACAAATGTTTCAAATATAAAGTATAAACATAATGAATAAACCGGTACAAAAGAGCCTGTATCCCTTTAATTGTTGTTCTTTAGTTCAATATTGAAGAATTAGTTTAGACAATGCACCCCATGTGAGATGATTAATTTGAGCCTACCCCAACCGAAAGGCATTTTGAAATAAAACTAATTAAACATATCGTTACAACAAGAAAATACGTATTTTGCAATGGATATTCGCCGTTGCAAATTTACTATATATCTTGCAACTGAAATTGCAAAGGAATATAAGTTCGCTCCAGAATTTGTAAATTAAAACAATAAAACTTTTTGGAACGGAAATTACATTTTTATATTTGCTAGTATATAATTTCTTCCTTACTTTTGATTTTTTACCATTTTCCAGTTTTATATTTGCTTTGTATAAATTTTAATTTCTAATATCGTTCTTTCTTCTTCAGATCTATGTTAACCCGATTTTTATTTTCTATTGTGGCTCTTTCTTCTTCAGATCTATGCTTACTCAATCTTTCCCGTTCGGCTTTCTTGCTATAGTCATTTCTGGTTACCTGATCTAAACCATAAACATGGTAAAAATGATCCTTAGCTTCTCAATTTCTGATTTGGTTTCTTGTTTAATTTTCATTTTGTTTTCACCTGCGGTCATATTTCTTTTTGATGTAATCCACCTTGAACCTGGTTATTTCTCACTTGGCAAATGCTCTATTTGAAATCCAAATGGTATAAAAATATGTTGGGGCACTGCTTGATTTAGTGTAAAGCCATTATTGAGATTGATCATACAAATTTCTCTCTTATAGAGAAATGTAAGGTTGTGCCACACCCGACCTCCTTACCCTGCTTGTGCGGGAGCTTAGGTAGGTAATTGGGGTAACGTGATGTCATTGAATTAAAGGTACATCATAAAATTTATAATTGCTAATAAGTTTAGTTTATTTTTCGTATTTAGTTAAAAAGTTTTCCAAGTGAAAGAAAAGAGAGCAATAGTATTTTCCTATTCGTTCATTTGTTCTCTTGAGTACCTTCTGCTACATATTTCTTGGCAACTCAAATAATATTGTGTCTATGTGATGTATTCATTCTATGTATGCATGTTGTCTAATATACTAAAGCAATTAATGAAAGTCATTTATTTTTCTTGAAAATATTTTGGTTTTTTTTTTTTAATGAAATCGAGGGTGGAAGTTGTTTCGGAACGGACATCCCAACTAGGTTGGCACCCCGCTAGCCTAATAACAGACACAACCCTCAAAAACTTTATTAAAAAACAAAAACAAGATAATGTTAAAGAATACAAAACTAAATAAAGCGAAAATGCTCACTAGAAATATAATCCTTAGCTATTAAAGAAGAACAAAAATATGGAGAGGAGTCCCACCACAAGTGACTGAAGAGGATCTTCCATAATTTGCAAGGGCATCCGCTACTTGATTTCCTTCACGAAAAATATGATCCACACAGAGCTGCATATTACTAATACGAAAAAAAATATTTTGGTTTGAAATTGTTTCTCAACGTAATTTTTCTGTGAATTAAATGGAACATACGTATAATTGTTTCTTTAGTCGATTTGATTCTTATATACTCTTTAACTGTGTTTGAATTACGCACGCTAATACTATTTAATTTAGTATTTTTTTATTTTGACTGAAAGAGATAGTTAATATCATTAAATAGAGGCAAACAAAGTTTTAAAAAAGAATGATAAAACGGATTAAGCCACTTTACTTGTCGAAGAACTAGCTGCTCTAGCTAACAGATGCGTAACGTAATTCGTAAACCTTTGAACAAAAACAATTCGAACAAAATTAACATGTTTAATTCGAACAAAATCAAAATGTTTAAGGAATCCTTTACCATCCGAAAAAATTAACCCAATTGGAAAACTAGGCTACATTAGACGTCCCAAAATTAGACATGCTAAATAACAAATGACTGATTTTAATAAATTAAATACTAAACAAACATTCAGTCATTAAACAAATCACATAAAAATCTTTTTAAGTCCCGAGTATGGGTTTTTATAGAATGGTCCTGGAACGTCAACTAGATTGGTGATTTTACCATTCAAAATCAGACACATGTATCCAATCCATTTAATTAACCTCCTCATTTATTTCTTATTTCTTATTTTGTACATTTCTTTTTCTCATTATATTCCAATTCAATCAATTTCCCTTTTTTTCCTATATCAATTAGGGGGTTAATTAAATGGATTGGATCCACGTGTCTGATTTTGAATGGTAAGACCACCAATCCAGTTGGCGCTCCAGGATCATTCTATAAAAACCCACTTAGTATAGATAGGCTAGCAGGAGTAATATGTGTAATGTAATCTCTTGTTGGACATCATTACAAGTTACAAAGTCAATGAATGATCTTATTAGCATTTTTCTCCAAATGTTGTTAACAGCATTTATTTTGCTGCAATTTTAACTGCTTATTAACGTGACACTAATTGATTAAATTTATATACCTTTCTAAATACGGAGGTTTTGGATTTTAAACTCGTTCAAAAATTCATATTTTAAAAGTCGCCTATCAAAATGATACAATACAGTCAACATTTCTTTCTTTTAAAGTTGGTTTAATACATAACTAGCCCCTTAAATTTGACATATTTCATCATTTATCACTTTCAACTTTGAAAAGTTTATATCAGACCCTTATTTTCACGTGTCATATTTTGATTGGAGATAGAAAAATAAAAATTGGAAATTTTGAAAAAGTAAACAAAAATTATTTAACGATTATTCTTGCCTTTTTTATTGTGTACTTTGCTCTTCCAATTGTGTAGCTTTCTGTTTTGTAGTCGTTAATGGTCCTCTAATTGCTAAACGCATGCTAAGTTCAGTCAAGTGTATTCAATTATAATTTGCTCTCTCAATTGTGTAGTTCCCTTATTTGCGGTCGTTATTTGGTCCTCTAATTTCGAAACGCGTGCCAAGTTCAATCAAATGTATTCAATTTTTCTATCTCTCATGTATGGTGGATACTAGTTTCTGTTTGTTTGGTTAAGGTATTTGATTATTTGGTTTGCTTTTTGCTATAGTACTTGTCCTTAAATGTGTGTGTTCTTATTTACAATAGAATGGAGGAGTCGATCGCTGTTATTTCAATCAGTTAAATAATCTGTAACCGTCTACATGTTGCTTTTGCTCACTTTTTTCTCCCCAGTAGCTCTTTCAGTTTAGAGAGCATAACCTTATTGGTATATGTTTTTGTTGGGATTGCAGAGATTGGTTCAGCATCAACCTACACAGTATCCTCAATCTGAAGAGCTCAGTATCGAGAAAATTAAGTTTAAGGCTTTTGATTTGGGAGGTCACCAGATTGCTCGCAGAGCTGGAAAGATTACTATGCCAAGGTAATTTGTTTATATACTGTTGTTAGTTCTGCTTCTGCATATAATATTCTGTCTGATTTTCAAGTTGTATTCAAATCCTATATTGTCCTAAACGCGGAAGTTATTTGGCCATGTTCAAATTTCGCTTCTGATAGTAGACAGAAGATAGATTGATAGTCTTTTTCTTTTGGTTATAATAATTTCCGGCGCATGTGTTGTAGCTCTGGTTCTTAGTTCTTATAATTTTTAACATAGATTAGATTTGCGAATCAAATATATTTATATTATGTATATTATTATTTGTTCTCTGTTTTGCTTATTTTTGTCAATATCTTTTATTTGATCTTTGATCTTTCTGTATTAATATTGGAAATCTGAAATGCGCTGCTTCCCATTCCTTCCTCATTGACATCTGATATCAGATTTTTGTGTGTATTTTAAAGGCCTGATGCATCACGAGATGCCCCAAGTTATCCAAAAGACCCATTACCCCTCATGAACTTTGGAAATGATCCCATAGTTCCCGCATCTTTCAAAAAGTGCATCAAATAATTCCTTTAATGCCACGTGTTAACTTTTTGTTGGTATGACTTTTCAAACATGTCACTCTTTCTGATATTCTCCATCCAATCAGAAGCTGACATGTGGCGTTAAGGGAGAAAATTGGAAGTGATGCACTTTTTGAAAGTCGAGGTGGTTACGGAGTCACTTTGAAAGTTCAGGGGCAGTAGGATTTTGATGACAACTTGAGGCACCTCCTGATGCATTAAGCCTATTTTAAATGTAGTGAAGTATACTTTAGTTTTTCTAATTGTGGTCGTGAATTTTGAACATGAATACTGTATAACCACCTTTCTGGTTTTCCTCTTTGCTTTTCTTTCTATACATTTTGCCATCCAATTTATATATTTTAACGATGTTGGAAACTGGAATGTGATTCAGTTTTTTAATTGGGCATGAATTCTTATGGTATTCCCTTTGTCCTGGTTCCTTGTTTGTCCATGATGGTTGACATGGCATAAAATATTGTTGATTTAACTAATCAGAGAAAGTGAAACGCTACTTACCAGCACCGAACCCTCCCTCCGATACACGTGCAAATGGTAAACCTGCCATTCTATTACCCATATTGTGCTTGAATTCCAAAGGTTGGATTGGACCCTGAACTTTAGTTATGCCGGTAAAATTATTTGCTTAGCTGAGGAAAGCATTGGCCAATGATCAGATATTGGTTCCAATTTTCTTTCATTTATTTCCTAATCATTTTGAGTATGGTATAGTATGCATTTGCCATGTAAGCTCTTAAAGAATTATGGAAGTAAAATCCTTTAAGCTAATGTGTTTGTGGTTGCATTTTGGGTGGTTGTAATGAAGGTGGATGCTGTGGTGTACTTGGTCGATGCCTATGACCAAGAGAGGTTTGCGGAATCAAAAAAAGAACTGGATGCTCTCCTATCTGACGAGGCATTGGCAAATGTTCCATTCCTTGTATTAGGGAACAAGATCGACTTACCATATGCTGCTTCAGAGGATGAGTTGAGATACAACCTTGGCCTGGCTAACTTTACAACAGGTAAAGGGAAGGTGAACCTTGCAGACTCAAATGTACGCCCTCTTGTGGTATTCATGTGCAGCATTGTCCGCAAAATGGGCTATGGTGATGGGTTCAAGTGGCTCTCCCAGTACATCTAACCACCATGTCTATTTGGATATGAAAATCACCAACTCAGAAATTCAATTTTCTTCATCTCAATACTCGTCGTTGTAAATCTTTTACTTACTGATAAGTTTAAGTATCCCATTACACATTCTGGAACATTTTTCTTCGGCATGTCTTCCCAGTTTTTGTTAATATATTATATCCAGAGTTCAAATTCCAAATATGCATAAATTGCTTGTGAAACTGAAAGTGGAACTCATTAATCTAGTATCTTCTCCTTCCAAAACAAAAAAAAGTACAGGAGAGGAAATAATCAAAACTACGGATAAGAAGTCCCAGAAGAATTGACTGTTCTGCGAAGTCTGCTTGAAACTATAGTATCTTTTATTCTTCTGTATTCGCATAGTACGAAAACTAATATTGTTTTACACGTGCTCGAGCTTCTCAAATTATAGTAAATAATACACATCGATTACTTAACAATAATAACAACTACTTTTCTCAAAAAAAAAAAAATAATAACAACTACTTTTTATAAAAGATCATTACTTTTCCAAGCAAATATACTTTTATTTACATTTATATTGAACATTTTTTTATTTTATTCTGAAAAGATTTAAAATAAAATCCTACTTGGACAAAAATACATTGACCAGCAAGGCTCCGAGTTTGAGCCCCTGATAAGGGGAAAGCGGTGTAGCTTTTTAGGATATCAAAACCAAAACCAACACATATTGTTATAGGTTAAATGGTAAAGTTTATCAAAAAGACTACTCCAATGGTAAGAAAATTCATATTGACCTTTAAATTTCATAATGTTTGTGATTACAAGTAATATGAGATAATTTATTTAGTATTTTATCACATAATTATTGACTTCCCTTTAAGACCAACTTCCTCGTTGGTCACTGTCACAGCTGATTTCTGTAGGTCATCATTTCAAATTTGACTTTTATATCAATTGTTATTTGTCAAATGAGAGAGTTTATTAAAAGAGTAGTTTAATGGTAAGGACCATCCTACATTAATTATTAGACCCATAAGACTTGTGATTACAAGTAAAGTGAGACATTTTTCTTGGTATTTTTTTCATAACAATCGATCCTCATTTAAGAGGTCAACATCCTCATCAGTCACGACTATGTTAATGGTGGCCTGCTTCTTCAAATCACTACTCCGTAAACATCATTTCGAGTTTGGCTCAGATATAAATCATTATAAGTTAAATGAGAGAGTTTAGCGAAAAATATTAATTCAATAATAAAAAACCATATATTAACAATAATCCCGCAATATTAGAAGCAACGTAATATTTCCTTTAATATTTAACACGTAACACAAATTTAAAGCGAATCGCATGCCCCCATTTGGAAGCCAGATCTAGCTCATCAACATGTGTAATTACTTCACCCCACAAAATAAATAGTCTTTTTATTTTGGCTTAATGCATCAACAATTACCTCAATTTATTTCTGAAAACCCGATGACTCTCTGAACTTTCAAAATGACCTCGTAATTACCCAAACTTTCAAAAAATGCACAACTTTACTACCTGAATACCACGTGTCCATCTTTTTATTGGTTTGGCTTTTCAAATATGTCATTTTTCTAAGTTTTCTCATTCTAATCAGAAGTTGACACGTGATTTTTAAGGAGTCAAGTGATGCATTTTTTCAAAATTGAGGTAATTACGAGATCATTTTAAAAGTTTAGAGGACAGGTTTTCACAGACAAACTGACATACATGTATCAAGCCTTTTTATTTTCATAATTATATCGATTTTCTTCCATGATTGAATAATTGTATGTATTCCATTCTAACTAGTAACTGCTAACCAGTGCCCGTCAATATCTTGATCCATTAGGTTCTTTCACAAACTATCTGGACTAGGGATCTGATATTCTTCTCACGATCCTAATCTAGCCATGTTTCTCCTTGATTGGTTCTACGGTGTCCTGGCCTCTCTCGGTTTATGGCAGAAAGAGGCAAAGATTTTGTTTCTAGGGCTTGATAATGCCGGAAAAACCACTTTGCTTCATATGTTGAAAGATGAGGTTTGATTTATTGATCTTTTGTAGCATAATTTTGTATTTTGATGAGAAATTTAAAATGGAATTCTAGATCTCTCATTACATTCTGCAATCGTTCTTTCTGTAACTTAAAAGCTTGTGATTTTATCCCTTTTAATTAAATATTTATTGAATTTTCTCTCTCGCACTCTTTGGATATCAGATGCCATAGGCAGTTCATTTATTTGTTCTACCGAGGCCTTTTTGTTTTTGTTACTTTATTATCAGTAGATTTGTTCTAAGATTTAGTACTTTGTTGGCTCCTTTTCGATGCTTTGTTGTCTCCGAAGAATTGCGTTATTGCTAACCTTTTTATTCGTATTGCAGAGATTGGTTCAGCATCAGCCTACCCAGTACCCTACATCTGAAGAGCTTAGTATCGGGCAAATTAAGTTTAAGGCATTTGATTTGGGAGGTCACCAGATTGCTCGTAGAGTCTGGAAGGATTACTATGCCAAGGTAAACATACAAAATCATAAATAGCGTTGCTAGTTTTGCTGCCTGTGTATGTTCTGAATTGAATCGGCCAGTAATTTTTCTGCCATTCGACTTGTAGTTGTTACACATTCCTCTATTGTCTTAAAGCCTTAAGCAGTGACCTTAAATGGCCTTCTCATTTGAGTCTCGGTTAATAGTTGTGCAACGAAACTAAGTCTCTTTTTTCTTCCTGTCAAGTGGTTGTTTTGTGCTTTTTGCATCTTTTCCAATGTTTTTATCAGATTTATATGTCAACAGTTCATGCTTAAAGCAATTATATGCTCCTTTTTCACTGAGGTATTATCAATTTATCACACTTATGGTGAAGTTTAGCATGTTTTGAATTGAGAGGAAAGCAATTAGCATGTTATTGGCAACAAGTTATTCTTGATTGCGTCGTCATGTCTTGTCTGCATGTATCCTACTTAGCAGTTGCTTGCTTTCATGCCATTTTTTGAAATTCTAAGTGATTGGTTTTAGTTTCTTTTTCAGCATCAGGTGTTCTAAATTTTTTCGTAAGCTTATTGTATTTTTGGTGAAGTTTCATTGCCATCTTGATGATTTAAGGGGCATATGTTTTGTAAATCAATTTTCCAATCAAATTTTTTAAGCATATACTTGGTAAGTGCAAATGTTGATTTAACCTGCCAGTGTATGGAAAGTTCTTTAAATCCCTACTCCTTCCACCTTCTCCCTTCACAAGATTTAGTGCCTGAAAATCAAAGCTGCATCCCAAACATGATAATTATGGTGGTCAATTAATAGCTTGCTTTGCTAGAGCCTTGCCTTGTGAAAATGATTGATCAGATATTAATGCTAATTTTTGGTACCTTGGTCCGATGTTATATATCCTGTTGAATGAAGATTCATATGTGTTCCGTATTGACATGCATTTTCACGTTTGTTTGAATTTGCTGCAAGTATTTGCTTTTAGCTTGAATTGATTACAATGTGATTTTCTCTGGGGTTGCAATGAAGGTGGATGCTGTGGTGTACTTGGTTGATGCCTTTGACCAGGAGAGATTTGCGGAATCAAAAAAAGAACTGGATGCTCTCCTATCTGACGAGGCATTGGCCAATGTGCCATTTCTTATATTAGGGAACAAGATTGACATACCCTATGCTGCTTCAGAAGATGAGTTGAGATACAACCTTGGCCTAACTAACTTCACGACAGGCAAAGGGAAGGTGAACCTTGCTGATTCAAATGTACGCCCTCTTGAAGTGTTCATGTGCAGCATTGTCCGCAAAATGGGCTATGGCGATGGCTTCAAGTGGCTCTCTCACTACATTAAGTAGGAAATTTATCTCCATTATTCAAGGCAAATCCAGGTTTCCCGCTCAATCATCCGTCCGTTTAAATTGGATGCATTGTGTTCTGAATGTATGTGGAAAGTTGATGTCACTGCTCTGTAAAATTTACTCGTGGTGGCAGCAAGTTTGCTCTCGTTTTTTGTTAATTGAAAACTGTGGTTAGGTACATGCAGTGTATTTATTTCGTTGTAACTTGAACCAGAAGATGATTGAGGGAAGATGTTAGTCTCCAATCAAGTTGCAACAAAGTATCTCTTTTTTAAAAGGTTTATGAATATTTGTCCCTTGGCGTCATTTGTATACATGCGTGTTTGATGGGTTTTGTTTTGTGCTGTTAAGCATGTGAACATACTAAATTCATACCATGTTTCAATGATCACCACAGCTTCAGTTTATCATTATTTTCTCATATGGCTAAAAGCTGTTATGCTAGAAAAAATTCTGGGAGTGCAACTTTTTGAGGAACCAACTTCAAAGCAATGCAAACGCTTATGTGGAAGCAATGCAAAAAAGGCTCTAAAAATATCTAGATAAATGAGTAAATAACTGTAATTAGGTATCAGCTGGACATTATTTACTTTTTGGGATAAAATTGTTGTCCTGTCGTTTTCACTTGTTTTCTTGTAAAAGTATACGAGAATATATTATTTGAAAAAGCATAAAAATAAGTTTTATAATAAACACACTTTTAATTACCATGTACCTTTTCTTTTACTCATTACTAGTGTAGTACCCGTGCGATGCACGGATATGTCATTTGTAATTAGTATATCATGCAACCCTCTCATCTTCTTTAACTGTTCTATTTTTATAATCTGCTAAATTTATCTGTTGACTCGATTTTAATTCTGTTTATTCATGTATACAAAATTATAAATTAAGGAGTTAAATAACAGCTGAATTATTTTTTGGCTGGAACTGCAAACTACAAAATGCAGATTGGTAAATTTTCATTAAAAAGTGAATGGAAACTGAGAAAAAAAATAAGATGAAAAGACATTTATTTAAAATGAAACAATCCAACCACAAAAAAGTTAAAAATAAAAACACCAAATATTAGTTCCGCATACTCTAACAAAACTTCAAAAC
>CAOJBI010832342.1:0-10846 GCA_948277035.1 Euphorbia corollata | reverse complement strand
AGTTTCTATTCATAGTTTCAGTAGAAATATCCATTCGTATTCTTGGTTCAAGCAAGTTGATTAGTTTTGGGAGATATGTCTTTGTTGGAGGTGCTTTTTGTGTTGCAAGTTGGCCTTAATTTTTGAAGTTTATTTTCCTGTATGTTAACATTTTTTATTAACTTACCATAGACTTATAGGTTTGAGCTATAGTGCCTGCTGCTATGGTCATAGAGACTCATAATCTTTCGCTATAGTTCTCTTTCCTCTTCAGTGATAATATTAAAAATTCTCATCAGACGAACAATGGAATAGAATAAGATATCTTCGATCATAATCTTTATCTTTTATTTTTGCCAAACTTTTCAAACGGCTTGATAGTTGTTTTAGCTAACAAATGTTTTGATGTATGTAGAAAGTCAGAAACATTAATAACTAAGAGAGTAATGACCAGCTTGAGATTGCTTTCCCAAGTCCTAAAAGTTGCTGTCCTGAAAAACTCCTCTCACAAGCTATACGTGAGACAACTGCTTTTGGGCTTGGGAAGCAATCTGAAACTAGCCCTAAGAGCTCTGCATTTGTTAGTTGGGCTCATGTATTTCTTGAGATGTCCAAACTGGTGACTTGGTCAGAGAGGAGATTGTATTGCAGAGTAGTTGCATTTTGCATGCTTCTGCCTGGATTGATCGCTCTTTGATTGGATTATCATTGTCTTACATTATGCGTTACTATATAAAAGCATGGTTGCTACCTTATTTGGCAACAACTGGTACTCCACAACTGATGTAGTCATGCAGCTTAAGAAAATGATATAAACACAATTTGGTACAGGAGATCAGTAACCAAGACAGATGAATCCTCTTCTCTTGCTGTCTTTACATTAATAACTAGGGAATGTCTCTGGAGGTGATTCTATTTCAAACTATGACTTGTTTAGAGGATTGAATTGCAGATTATTACTTCAAGAATTCATATCTCCCTTGATCAGCGAGCTTTAAGCTCATATGTTAAATTTTGTAAATTTATGAGTTACCATTCAACAGCATGAAAGCTTATTGGCCAACCTAGTGATACTATACTAGTGATGCATCTTAAGATGTCTTTATTGTTTTGGGTACTCTTAGTTATGTGTTATGCTGAATTTTTTTATGAGAACTAGCATGTTAACTGCGATGCCGTCGTATATATATATTTACAATCATATCATTAACTACCATATAATGCTCTACAGATGTCCACTAGAAAGGGTAGTACAGAAGTGCACGAATTTCAAGGGACTTTTCATGGATCTGATGCATATTATAAAGTTACATCAGTGATTGGGCATGTTTTCAGGTCCTTCTACATAATGCAGCATTTTAATAGAAGTGTTGCATATATATCATTCTTTGTGTCTTAACTTCTAAATTTGAATTGTTTTTCCTCAAAGGTGTTTTTCTTTCCTTGTAACAGTGACTTATTTGTATTTCTTATGTGTTTTGTTTGCCTATTTAACTTCTACTTTTCAATGTCTTCTAGTGTAGATTTTCCATCAAAATATCAAGATTGGAGTGCCAATGATCCCATGGACCTATTTCAAGCTCCAATTGTTAAGGAAGAATCCAACCCTAATGTAATGGTGGCTTCTTCTCGCATCCCATCTCTCAAAACTTTCTTGGATAACTTTTGGGTTTGATGCTAGAGAAATTATAGATTGTTCTTTTTCATGGTCACTGAGATTTCATTTTTAAGTCATAAAATCTTAAATTGTAGTGTAAATTGTGCAAGTACATAATGAAGTATTGTACTTGATTATTGTGGCTAAACATTTTAGGGCTTACCAATATTTAACTATTGATATTATTGAACAAAATGAACTTGACTGATTATGTTGATTCAGTTTAAGTGCTGAAATTGTTTTTAGGGTTCATAAGGTCTTGATTATTGTCGTGACTAGATGAACAACCTCAGAAAAGATTTAAATAAACTTTTAAAATTAACAATTGTAATTTAAAGTATTATGGCAGTGAGAATAATGGCCTATTGTTTTATTTATTCTCTTACATATCTAGCAATGTTAATATTTTTTTCTGCACTTTAAGCAATGTGAAGGGCATTTTCACTGTATGATGCTAAAGGTTTCTAGAAGATTGTCATTGTACATGTAAAACAAATCAATTTTGTGTATCCATTTCCTCGTATGCTTGCTACATAGCACTTTGCATTTCCACTTATGCATTAGAGTTCCCCAATAAAGTTGTGATGGTGGCCGAATGCATGCATTTGAGTTGGTATATTTAGCCCTTCCCATTTCTTTTTGTTTGTCCAGCACATAGGGTGCTTGGTATTTGTGCTTCGCATGTATAACTCTTGTCGTTTATGCTTTTGCAAAAGAATTTTCTTAGTAAGTAATTTTTGTAATAGTATTTTGTATGCAACAAGTAAATTGTAAGATCTTTCCCCAACAAGGCAACATAATTTTTGTAGTGATGGTTTCTTTTATATGGTTGGCATGTGATAACATAACAAGTTATCAACGTGCAACTCAAATCCTCTCAACAACCTTTTTTTTTTAGTATCATGTTTGGCTAAGTTGTATATTTGTTAAAAACATCTATTTTGGTATATGTTTTCTGGGTTTGAGTAATACTTTTGAAAATCTTTTTTTTTGGTATCAAGGCTCATATTCGTCGACATTTAAGTCAAGAAGCTCGTGGTTGTGGTTCTTTGGTATTATGGTTGGATTGTGATCGCGAAGGAGAAAATATATGCTTTGAGGGTAAGTAAATTATTGTTGAATAATTTTATTGAAGCATGACTCTTTGTGTATATGAGAGATCTAAGTTATTCTATTTTAGATATAACTAATATAAACAATTTTTTAATGTAATGAGAAGTGTTACGTAGCTGTCTTCCTTTCATGATTGATTATAAATTATAAACATTCATATAAAATGCTATGATAAATGATTTTTATAGATGTATATATATAAAATCTTATTGATGAAACAGTTACTTTGTACTGTACTAGTTGCATATTAGAGCAATCCATATAGAACAAATGCATGTGTAAGCATTTGATTGTGTAGAGAGCACATTGTTCCAACATACCTGAAATTTTTGCATATATATGCTTGTCCCTTAATAGCAAGTTAGTGGGACTAATTAATATTTTTTGTGTATTAGTTCTATTGTCTTCTCAAATTCACTTCCAAGTTCTACCCATGTGAACAATCATAATATGAATGTGCTTCCTACCACCAAAGTGACTAAATCAACTTGTTCTTATTATTTGGTCTTTTAATTCATATAAATTAGTAAATGTCCTTAGTTAAAAGATTTCCTTAAAGCGAATATTGTGTTTGCGAAACTTAACTGTAATTCCTTGCTACTCCTCCGGTTCCAAAAACTAGTCTTTCTAGACTTCTTATTTAGGTTCCTTTTACTTGTAAATTTAGAACATCAATGTAATTTTGACACTCTTTTTTTCCTAATTTACCCTTGTATTAACCAGGAAAGAGATCAAGTATAAATGAAGTTATAAGTTGGTAAGAAAGGGAATTTTATAATTAAGTAAAAGGGATAAATTAGTCATTTTAGTTGTGTAATGAATGTTTTATTTTTTATGAAAAGCCTTTTAGAACGGCTAGTTTTAGAACTAGCGGGAGTGAATTGCAAATGGACATGCTCCTTTGAGAGGTTGTGTCCCATAGCACCCACCCACACCCTCTAAATAGAACTAGAAAATTTTTCTTCCTTCCTCACATGAGCAGTACATGCATTGGCCCTAAATTTAAGGAGTAATCTCATATATTAGTTAATATAATCTAATACAATCATTTCAACTAAAGAGAGAAAGCTAAGTGAACATAATTGGTATATCTAACTGCATAGAATTAACAAGAATATTTTAAAAAACTCATATGGTCACACATGAGAACAATTAATGGAAGCTTGTTTCATTTTTCTATTTTTTAAAATGGTTCCGTGAGATCCATCTGTAAGACTTTATCCTTGAAAAGGTCGGAGATGAGTTTTATACTGACATGAAAAATTGGCTTTTTATTGCTAATAAATTTTTGCTCTTGATGGGCGATATTGTTTGGAAAGTTAGTGGCTCATAAACCTAGTTTTCTTAGGAGTTGGATACGCTGCTTACTAGTTTCTAAATATGAAAAACAAATGGACGAACATGAGGGTGAGCCCACTATTTTTTAATCTTGGCGATTTTACAAAAGGTGAAGTATTTGAAAATTTCTAATTCTTAGTTCAACTATGAAGTATACAAAACCAATTTGCATAAAGTCAATAAGAAATTTAAGAATACCCATAATTTATATGCGAAAAAGACTTAATAGTTTACTTTTTCTTTTCTATTACTCCACATTATAAATGAGATTCAAATATAATGGTTAACCCTTCATCAGATCCAATTGTATGCTTGTGGGAAAGCTTATAAAGCTTTGGTTTGCTTTGCTTATGTTTTGCCTTCCTAGCATCCCAAGTTTTTTCAGTGACTTACTGAAGGGCACTTTTATTAAGATCCTTTTTTATGTGGGGGCCAACAGCATTTCCTTATTACATGCAACTCTAATTACTAATTAGAATGTATATCCTCCATGAGAAGCTTGGGTCCTAAAAGTTGGCGTTCTTTCTATTGACATGAAAAGTGCTTAAAAAGTATAATCATGTTATGTGAACTTTTTTTAATGTTTACGAGTTCAAATTGGTTGCCTTTTGGCCTTAATAAGCAGTCTAGTTCCTCTTCTTTTGCAGTTATTGAGTGTTCTGGTTTTAATGTAAATGATTCCAGAAGAAGGATCTATCGTGCACGTTTTTCTTCAGTTAATGAAAAAGACATTCTCAAAGCTATGGACAACCTTGTTCAGCCCAATAAAAATGAGGCATTAGCTGTAGATGCCCGACAAGAGATTGATTTGAAAGTTGGTGTTGCATTCACAAGATTTCAAACTAGTTTTTTCCAGGGAAAGTATGGGAATCTTGATTCAAGAGTTATCTCGTAGGTTCTCTCTTTATCTCTCTTGTATTGTTTTGTATGTTTTTGTTCATAATTGAATTCTTATTGGAGCTTTCATATATTATGGCAATTTTGGAATAAAATTCATAGTTGCTTAACCTTGTCAGTTTGGAAAAAATATAAAATTCTATTGAGTGTGCATCTGGTTGTCTTTGCATTCCATTTGATGATGTTATGAGTTTAAGCATCTGTATATACCGAAATTAATGTTATATATGAAATTGTTTTTCTTGTTTAAATATTGAAATTATCTTTCTCCTCCCATCTCATATATTTACCTGATAACTAGACAATGAAATTTCTCCACACTCACAAAAAGAAAAATGATCGTATCAGTAGCTGTAGAGTTGTCATATTAGCTTCTATGATAATGTGACAAAAAATGGAGCCAAAATGAAATGCATATAATTTTGACTTATCATCATAAGGTATAACCGTAAGTAAGGAAATGATCTAGAACTAGAAAATTCTTGATCGGAAGGTGGTGTTCTCTTGTTTCATTTGTGTTTTTTCTTTTTTTTTTTCTATGCTTGGATAGGACTCATAATCTCGATTAATATCATTTCATTTATTTTCTTGATGACTTTTCTTGCAGGATATTGGCACCATATGTCATTTTATTGTCTATTTGTCAAGCATAGGCCAAAAGGGTGCAACATAATTTTCTTGCGTTGAATTAATCTTTTGTGTCAAATATTTTTTTAAAACTTTATCTTCTATTTCTTTTTTTGGCTTATGGGTAGGATGATGGGCCTGCCCAACATTGTTTTCTTTATATGGTCGTCTGTATTCCTTGTGTTACATATTTTATGGTTTATACATTTTCAGTTTTGTACAATCATTCTTGTTTCTCAACGTACAAGCCAATTATGGGTACTAATTTCTTTTTCCAGCTATGGCCCATGCCAAACTCCTACCCTTGGGTTTTGTGTACAACGCTATTTGCAAATTGCTACATTCAAACCAGAAAAGTATTGGGCGTTGCAACCACACATATTAATTGGTGGCTATGAGCTTCAGCTGGAATGGGAACGTCAGAGATTATTCGACTTAGATGTGAGGTTTTCTTTTCTTGAATTGGACTACTGACTAATTGTCTTGTTCAAATCTACGAAGAAGGAAATTTCAGTTTTTTTGCTTGTTTCAGGTGGCTACAATGTTCCAAAAATTGGTAACACAGGCTGGGATATTAGAAGTGACTAATGTAACACAGAAACAAGAAAGCAAAGGTCGTCCTTCTGGTCTAAACACAGTGAACCTTCTAAAGGTTAGAATTTAGAATGAATTCGGAGCTGTTTAAGGGTTGAGAAATAGTGTTTGATATCTTGTTTTAAAATGGTTTGAAAATGTTGGACTGTTTCTTATTGTCCTCCTAGTCAGGTGTGCATTTTTTGTTGGTAAAAAGTTAGATGTGCATTCATAAACTGTTTAATAAATAGTAAACTATATAATGCTGTTTGAAACTTGAAAAAAAGAAGAAGCTGGGGTCGTTACTTGCATTTGTTTGTTCATAAAGGTTAAACTTATCTGCAGATGAAATGTCTATGATGTGAAGTTCTTGTATCACTGAGCAGAAATTATAAAAAAAAAACATTGTTCTGATTCCTGGGGTATACTATTCAACTAACCCATCTTTGTATCTGAAACTAATGCCTTTGGTTGCATAACCTGAGAAAAAATGAATAAGTTAAAACCGATAAGCTACACACTCATTTGCTTCACGTGGACAAGCAATTCTAAACCAAAGTGATTGTGTTTACCTTCTCTAATTTGTCCATGTCTATTTTCATTTTTAAGTTTGATTTTTCTTACAAGTCTATTCCGTCATCCCTTTTACTCAAGAAAATGCCTTTGTATCTAGTGACTCGGGGGTTTTGTTTAAGTCGACGTCTAATAAATTGTGTGAGAGAATTTTTGTTTTTTATTTTCATCATTTTTGGTCTTTTCCATGGTATGATCTCTCCTATCTTCTCAATAAAATTTCCTTTTGTTATTATAAAAAAATGAAAAAGTAATAAACCATATTCGTGTACCTAAATTATCTTTTTGCGCATGTCATTGCATATTTATGTCTGTGATCAAGTTTTTATGTAATCAATATGTCAATTCCTCATCTCTACATGTCATTTCTTTCTAGATATACAAGTTTTTCTCTCAAAGAAATGAGTGCTATATGGTTATAGATTGTAATATAATTGCATTTCATAAATTGTGTTCAGTTTATTAGGGTTTTCTGAAGGTTCATTTGAATCAGTTCGGAATAGAATATTCTGGGGGAAGAATTACTTTCTAGCATCTCTAAGTTGTTTAGCTTCTTTGTATCCAAAGCGGTGACCGCACTGAGTTCTACTGTTTTACATTGTTTATCTTCGAGTTTTGGTGGAGCCTCGGTCATTTTTTTTCCAATTCAAAGATATTAGATTGGCATTGACTGTTTAAATGATTTTTTTTTATAAATATATTATACGCATCAGCTCCTCTCTTTTAAGAAGGAACGTTTTATTGGAGAAATAGTCTACAAGTAAAAAAGAAAGGTCAGAATAAATATTTTGATCAATGTCAGGGGAATTTAAATTTATTAATTCTTGGTTTTACATATTGAGGAACCTAGGAACATTCAACCCTTCACCATCTCTCTCTTTTATCTTTTCTTTCATACCATTTAGGCTGGATCCTCTTGAAGTTATACTTATTTATCTCTAATACAGTTCTTCTTTTGTAGTAGAATTGACACTCCAAACTTAACAACATGGACAAATAGACCCAACCAACCAAGCCTTAATCCCACTCTAGGTGGACAATTTGTACCCTGAACTTGACAGATTGGACAATATAGCTCTTTGACTCAAATTTCTCATCTTTCATAAGTGAAGCATTTTCAATGAATTCATAATTCCGAAAAGAAAAGAATGAAAACAATATATTTATGAAAAGATTTGGTTAATAACTTTAAAAATAGTTATTTAAGAAATGCTTGGATTAGATAAATAATGCAATGCAGTGTTTAATTATGTTTTGCAGACAATGGTCCATCCTTCTACTTTGAGAGAGGGATTGATGCCTAATTTATTGTGAAAATTGTGAGTGATTTTATTCAAATTTGAAAAATGTTATGTTGGTATTTGGCCACTATTTAGTGTGAATCGTTTCTTAGAACATTTGTTACGTTCTATTTGCAACTTTGGAGTGAAAATTGTACTTTTATCCTTAGTAAAAGTTCTCAAATAGGATAATGACATGAATAAATTGTGTTTTAATTTCTTTAGGTTGCTTCAAGTGCATTAGGCTTTGGACCTCAAATGGCTATGCAACTTGCTGAGCGCTTGTACACTCAAGGATATATCAGGTTTTTCTTGTCCTCTTGTCGAGATATATCATTTGGTTATTCTCTTTCCTTTTTTATACGCATACCTTGTTCTTATCTGGTGTGTGATTTATGAAGTCTTTACTCTATCCTCTTCATAGATATGGATTCAGGGTCTTCTTTGCTTTTTACATATTATATAATTTTTAAGTGTAAAGGAAATATGTGCTACTGTTTTAGTGAAATTCTAAGTTCTTGGCTGTATCATTAGATGCTTATCATTTTTCGTTTTGGAATTTAAAAAACCATACTTTTGTTCTCTGCTGCTATTTCAGCTATCCACGCACAGAAAGCACAGCATATCCTTCCTCGTTTGACTTCAAAGGCACACTTGGTTTACTTGTGAGCAATCCATTATGGGGTAACTTTGTTCGGAGGCTGCTTGCTGAAGGCTATCAGAAGCCTCGATCAGGAACAGACGTGGGTGATCATCCTCCTATTACTCCTATCTGTTTAGCAAGTGAGGATATGCTTGGCCAAGATGCTTGGAGACTATATCAGTATGTCTGCCAACATTTCATTGGATCTTTGTCTCCTGACTGCAAGTATATGAGGTAATGTAATATATTATCCTTGAACGTATAGTCTACACCTTACCCTATTTTGAGATTCTACTTTGGTCACAAATGACTGATTACTCATTCTTAATATTCTATTTTCTAATGCTATATATTATTGTTATTTTTGCTTACTGTACTCAGAAATACCTTCCTTTCTTTAAAGGAACACTTTGATAACAAAAGCTACTCACATATCTGTTAATAAAAAGATATAATAATAAATAATTTAGACTTGAATGATCATAGTGCAGAAAAGAAGGAAAGAAATCTGACACTAACTAGTAATTGACACCCCTTCATGCTAATTAACTTTATGTAGCTGGGCAATTTTTTACTGGCTCATAAGTACCAGTTCAAAGAAGGGAGGGTTGCTGCTAAGATAAGATTATTATAAATATAAATTCTACTCCAACTATTTAAATTTCAGAGCTCCTGAAGATGATCAAATTTCATAGAATTAAAATACAAACTTTGGTGGAAAATATAATTATTCCAATAAGGATTTCTGAGATTCTGATCAAAGTGAAACATTGTCATGAAAAATAGTTTTCGACTTTGCTGAAAGAAAAATGCCAATAGATGAGAAAAGTAAACGGTATCTATAATATGAGAAATTTAGTCAGAGAATACAACTCCAAGTCCTTGCTCACTTTTGGAGAGATTCTTCACTCTCTTTTCCCCCCTTTCTTTGCCTGATATTCATATTATTATTTGCTTTAGACACTTGTATAGAGACCCCTGCTTCAAGTTCTGAAAGCATAATATTAGGGCCACCATTTTCAATGAAGCTTTATAAAAATTTATCGTTCTAAGTCGAGGGTTTTCAGTCACCTGTCTAAATATGGCTACTTGTTTTTTTTAATAAACTGAGATTGGATTAGCTATAACTGAATTTTGGCATTTGTGGATTGTATGCGAACTTATAATAACTAGCGTTTCACTCACTCTTTCTTTCATATATTCCTCCAAGATTTAACTTTTCACGCTTATTGGACATGGAAGATACTATACTTTTCAAACTTATCGGACATGGAAGACACTATCTTTGCCTTTTTGATTTAGAACATACTAGACTCCAAGCATCATGTCAGTTATTTTTTTCCATGAGTTGTCCTCAAAAATTAAAATTTTATGATTTTTCTATGGCCTTAAAAGTGAATGCCATCATCATATTAAATTTGCGAGTTCCTAGATTGCAAGATCATATAATGTTGTTTTGGTGTGCTTTCCAAACATGATTTTGCCATACTGTAAATAGAACAGATCCATGAAATACTACAGTTGATAATGTTAAAATACAAAAGACTACATCTTATTCTTCTTATTTCATTTCTTAAGAAACATATGAATATATACACATTACTATAGCCTTACAGCTAATACCACAATAGTTTTACAGCTAAGACACAGCTAACATACAACTAACACTCCCCCTCAAGTTGGAGCATACATGCTCAAACTTGAAACAAACACAATACAATAATTCATTCAAATACAACGGAAGCGAAATACAATGAAACACATTCAACTCAAACTTAGAACAAACTGAAAACGGCATAGGTGATGCTTTGAGAAGTCAACACAACGAACGACCAATCTACTGCAGCAACTGGATCTATACCGAGATCCCCAAACGCTGCACACACCGGCAGACTTCAAACGGCAATCAAAACGGGAACTATCATCCCAACCATTGCCAACAAACGCTGCACATAGACGTGTTCTTTGAAGTATCCAAATTCCATAAGCTCAACCATAACTCATTCCAGCTACATACCTTAACTTATTGACTTATCCAACTTTCCATAACTCCCCCTCAAGCTGGATCAGCTCCATATCCATGAATGTCCAGCTTGAAACAAACATACAACGAATTCCACAATAAACTTGACAAACAAAAAATCAAAACAATAAACAAAACACACT
>CAOJBI010831091.1:0-20720 GCA_948277035.1 Euphorbia corollata | reverse complement strand
ATTACTCTAGTTGAAACATGAGTGTTTTCACCAACAGGCCCCAATTTTGCAAGCCCAAAATCGGATAACTTTGTATTGAAATCTGAGTCTAGCAAAATATTTGCTGATTTCAGATCACGGTAAATAACTGGCGGATTTGCTTTGCAGTGTAGGTACTCGAGGCCCCGGGCAGCACCGACAGCAATCTTCATTCGAGTACTCCAACTCAATAGCCCCTTATCAGCCTCCAAATCTGTCAAGAAACAGATTATAGTTCTTACCGATAGCAGATAACCACATGAATAAGCGACATTCATGAATTGAGCTCTTGATAATGACATAAAACTAATGCAGTTCAACAAAAGGGGCATTGCGCAAATAAAATGATATGCAAGTAAATGAAACTAATAAACAAACAATGAATCATCAAGATTAATCACATTGCTTGAGAAAATTACCGAAAAGATGGTCTTCCAAGCTACCCATTTGCATATATTCGTAAACAAGTAGTCTCTGATCACCAGAAGTGCAGTAACCGATCAATGTCACAAGATTTGGATGGTGTAAGAGGCTTAACATGAGAACCTCCACGATAAATTCCTGAAACCCTTGAACGCCATCTTGATTAAGTTGTTTGACAGCCACAGTCTAATCAATAACCATCAAACAAGGAAAAACAAACACGTTAAGCACTCATTACCAAAAAAAAATTGGATATACTATATATAATCTACGTAGTACATATAATATAAAACCGCCCTGTGTCACTGGATACTTAGAATCTACCTTTTAGGCAAAAGTGGCATAAAATACCCAGAAATTCATGCCTGGTTCGGTATTGATAAAAGCACACACTCTGCCACACATGAATTGGGGGTATGATGTGCCGCATTTGCCGAATCGAGAGGTAAGCGATTTCTTGGTTTTGGGGTCGTGAGCCGTATATTGCTGAGTTAAGTAAAGTGGTCAATCATGGGTTGAACTTACATAAATGAATTTGAACAATGCAGAACGATATTAAAATCAATTTTCAGTTATACCTGCCCAGAATCCAACCGGCCTTTGTATACTCTACCGAACCCTCCTTCACCGAGAAGATTTGTCTCCCTGAAATTACTGGTGGCAGTTGCTAGCTCACGGAAAGTGAAACTCTGAGCACCAGTGGATTCTGTACCCTTCTTACTTCCTGCAACAATGAGGTTATTTGATATAAATGAAACTCTTAACTTTTTTTAAGAAAAAAAAACCGTTTCTCAATCAAACAAGCAGAACTGAAAATTACCCGAAGGACTCAGCTTCTTCTTCCCGGTGGCTGCAATTTCATAAACAGCCATTCAATGAGCAAATTTGAAAGAAGAAACAAACACGAGAGAGAGAGAGAGAGAGAGAGAGAGAGAGAGAGACCTGAAGAGTCAGTGGAATGGCGCAAACCAGATCGAGAGGCATTTTCAATATCAATTTTAGTATCACTTCTCTTTGAACTAATGCAGGTAAAGCACCTCATCTCTTTTCCTCAAATTGAAAAAAACTAAATAAATAATAAACCCTAATTCATCATCGAATATAGAAATAGAGGGAGAAACAAGAAAAAGAAACTTCCTTTTATTCTCTCCTCTACTCTCCCCGAGGAGAGAAACAAACCCAAATGAAAATATTACTACAATTATCAATGCTCTTGACCTTTCAATACCCTTTAATACGCATTAACTACAATTCGCCAAATCACTAACAAAAATCCCAAAAATTCACATAATTGCATAAGATTAGCAAAATGCAAATCAATATTTCCACAAATAGAACCCCCAATTTACAGTTTCAAGAGAGAAATGACAACTGGACAATTGCCCATCATGTGGAAACCTAAATTTAGTAAGAACAACAACAAATTAAGCGGCAGATTTAGCGGCAAATGAAATTAAATTAAAGAAAGAAGAAATTGAAAAGGTAAAAACGATGATTGAATTATTTGCATTGGTTTTCTCTTCCGATGACGATGTGGGCCTTTTTTACTGTTTTTTGCATTAAATAAAAGAGAAGTCTACATTTTTTTCTTTTATTGGGGGTCATTGATTTTTGTGCATTCAAGGGATAAACATTAAAGACCCGATCTATGAATTCTTTCAACTTCAATGGCGTTTGATTTAGGATTAGCCTTTTGACCTTAATGTATGATTAAAAAGTTGAACATGGATTTTTTTAAAAACACAAGATTAGGGACACGAATGTTGGATTTGATGGGAAGAGAGAGATAACAGATTTCTTGGGTGACCGAGTTTCCTTGCTTTATTATTATTATTATCTCTGTGTGAACTAATTTTGGTGTTGCTTTGTATAAATCAATTCTAAGTTTTTTTAAGGAATTTATTTGCAAATCTTTATTTTTGTGTTTGGGAAGCCAAAATTTGAAATTTGAATTCCATGAATTAGAAATCCTTGGAATTGATTATGCTTATATGAAATCCCATCAAAATTGATGGGATTTCAAAATCCAATTCTTAATTTTATCGTAGAATATTTAATTGACAATTTTACCTCTTTTGTACTATAAAAATAGATAATTAACTTTTTATTGTAAACTTTATTTTTACATAACATTGATGAACGTCTCATTGTTAATATTCTATTTCTCAATTTTATTATGTTATATTTGAAATTGTTTGGATAATTTTCAAGACAAGTGTGTGATGTGTTTAATAAATTACAAGTTCAATATCAATATTTTAGTTGTTTCATAATACATGATATCTTAGATAATAATTTATAAATGAATTATATAAATATTTTATTCCAAACACAAAATAAAAAATTCGTATTGAATTACAAATTTGCATTCATTATATCCAAGTAAAGGAATTCATTTGCAAATGAATTCCAAGTAAAATTCATTTATAAATGAATTTCAATTCTTGAATTGATTTGTTCCAAGCAATGTCCTAATAAAATAACAAAGTCAACACTAATCATGTTTATTGTAAAAACAATAAAATCTAACTTTTTAAAATATATAAATTAATTACTCAAATATAAAAGTGTCCGAGCCGGAGAGCCGTCGGACCGGCCACAGTGACAGGTCTAGTCTTTTGCATTGACAAATCCCAAATTGATGAATTAGTAATTTGGATCGAGTGTACTTCATCAATTATCATTACCCCTACTTTACTTAATACTTATTAATTAAATACCCTTTATAAATAAATTATTATTTTACAAAATAAAAATTCATACTTCCGACAACAAGTCTCGCAGACGTTGGATCAGTCGCCATGATGTCAGTTGTCACTGCATGGATACGAAACCGACAACCGATCTAACGGCCGAAAATCCGCAGGTTACGGGAGGTAAAGTACAGCCGAAAACAGGCAAGCGTTACCCCAATTAACACAATTCAGCCTTTTTTTTTATTTTGAAAATAATAATAATAAAATAAAAGAAACATGTGTTAAGAATGTCCATCACAAGTGCGGAAGCACATCCCTTAATGTGGGACCCGATTTTGTCCGACCGTGATAATGATTATTACTCCAATCTTCAATTTTTCATTTTTCTAGGGGTTAAATTGTTAAATACCACAAATATCCAATTTAAATTGTTTATTTAGAATTTTCAAACGTGTCAATAACATTATTGAAATTATTAATTTATCCAATATTAATATTAAAAAATTCTTTTTTTCCTTAATTATTTACATATAATTTCATTAATACATAATCGCTTCTAATTAATATAATTATAAATTAGAATAAAAAAGTTTGAAAATATAAAATAATTATTTAAGTTAAGAAATAAAAATGAACAAGATATAAAAAGTTAAATAAATACTTAAAATGAATAGAGGAAGTAGTAATTTTGGCAAGCCATTCTTGTTAGATGGTATAATTCATTTACACATTTAGTTAATGTGATGTATAGGTGTGATTTTTGCATTCATTAGTGATAATTTTTTTATCTGATAATTATAGATTACACATAATATCACAAATAAATATATACAATATAACCCGAAATGGTAATAAATTGCATGGTAAATAGATTAAATTAATAGATTGCATAGAAACAACATAGATAATATTTACAAGAACCCGAAGAGTAAACGAGGTATATTACATGATTAAGAAAAATTTTTGCCATACTAAATTGTATTTGAGTAGTGTTTAAGAACTTTTGAATAGTCACTTATTTCCTTTTCATTAAATATGAGTTTTTAGTATTATGAAGTCTATTATACAATTATTTTTAACTATTAACGAGAAAGAAATTATCAACGTTACAACTATAACAAACCGTTACCACAACAATTAATAGCAATAACTGACCAAACAGAAAATAAGAACAATAGAACTTCAATCTAATATTAAGTCATCAATGATCTCATCAGAATAATGATGTTATTCTCATAATCTTCCTATAACTTTGATTAGCCAAATTATCGGATAATTAGATGAAATCTAACATTTAGTTACCTTTTTTGAAAAAATAAATTAATTGGTTTAATTCATAGATGGAAAGGAAAAAAGAAAAAGAAACCATCTTTATTGTTATTTTTTTCTCCTATCTATAATTACTCTTAATTGAATTAAATTCTCGTTGTAGCTTTTTTTTTTCCTTTTACCTTTGTATTGTTGCTTGCTTCCACATCAGTTTCTTCGATTTGTTGATCTAACTTTTGCCTCTCTCTCGATCTTTCCCTTCAATGGCCATTAAAGTTTCTTGAGATAAAAGGGGTTTAGAGAGAGAAAGCAAAGTGAGTGACTTTGATACTGAATTGTTGTTTATCAGTTGATTGCTAAAGACTTCAACTTTAATTTTTTTTGCCCTTTTTTTCGTTTCTGTTTGTGTTTTTTTTAATTTTCGAAATTTGGGGGTATAAGTGGTTTGTTGTGTTGTAATCTGCTCTGAGGTTTGCGGGACGGGTTTGATTTTTTCGGATTTGATATGGGTGGGTGTTTTCCTTGTTTTGGATCATCAAACAAGGAGGGCAGTGGTGGTGTTGGTGCCGTCAAAGAGGCGGCTAAGAAGGATTCCGTCAAAGAAGGCTCGGCTACGCAGTCTCACCATGTTGCTAGACTTAGCTCTGGTATTAACTTTCAATCTTCGCTGTGAATTGTTTGATTTTGTGATTTTGGTGTTCAATTATGTGGTTTGGGGTTTCTTTTTAAGCGTTTTGGTTCTTTTAATTTGGTGGAATTTGTTGCTGTTTTGATCTGTTTCATCAGTTGCCGTTTTACTAAATTGTGTTGTGTTTGGTTTAGTTATTTTTTTGCATTCTTATGCTTATGGAGCTGTGCCCTAATTGTTATAGAGATCTGCTCTTTGTTATTCTGCATTTCACGTAGTTATTTGTTGTTTCTAGCTCAGTTGTCAAGTTAAAGACATAATTGTATTGTAGTATTTGGTCAACATTGTTACTATTGTAGTTTAGGTTATTTGCATTGTTTTCGATTGTGTTAAATTGGGGATAATCGTTTTTTATGGCTTGGCAGTTGGATTTTGTTTACATATGGAAGGAATAGCTCGTGCGTGTAATTTCCTTTTATATGTCTCTAATTTGAGTAATTTACTTATTCGTGCAGAGAAATCTAAATCGAAAAACGGTTCTGATTCTAAGAAGGAGCCGCCAATTCCCAAAGATGGACCTACTGCTCATATCGCTGCACAAACATTTACATTTCGGGAACTTGCTGCCGCAACAAAGAATTTCAGACCAGAGTGTTTATTGGGTGAAGGTGGTTTTGGGCGTGTTTATAAAGGCCGCTTGGAGAGCACTGGGCAGGTAATTTTCGAAAGAGTGTCCTGATTGAACAAAGTTGTCAATTCAGTTACATGTAATATACGTATCGGGTGAATTTGGAATTGCTTTGCAGGTGGTTGCTGTAAAGCAGCTGGATCGAAATGGGCTTCAAGGAAATAGGGAATTTCTTGTGGAGGTTCTGATGCTTAGTCTCCTTCACCATCCAAACCTCGTCAATTTAATTGGCTATTGTGCTGATGGAGATCAACGCCTCCTTGTTTATGAGTTTATGCCGCTTGGATCTCTGGAAGATCACTTGCACGGTCAGAATATTCCTCTCTTTTATAAATTATGTTCATAGAGCCTTGCTACTCCAACTTCGTTTGTTTTCACAGAATTTGTGATACAAATATGGTACCTACTTCATAGGCCAAACAACTTTCATTAGGCTTATCTTATTATACCAGTTTTGGTATCTAGTTCACTCATTTACGTAAGGTTTTTATGTGTTGTCTGAAAGCCCTTGTCTAGAAGCGTCGAAGCATCAGTCAGCATTTAGATAAGGCGAGGGTCTCACAAGATTTGTTATTTTTAAGTACCCTTTTAATTACAGCTACATATTCAGCTTCGTGAATAAGTCCAGCATAGCCAATATTATCTTGTGCTGAAGTTTGTGATCAAGAAAATGTCTGTCGTTAGGATTCTAACTTCATGACACGATGACACCACAATAAAGCCAGGTTTACGGTGATATTAAATCTCTCTATTCTCTAACAAGAATTTCGCTTATATTTGATGAATGTTTATGCGTCAGAGTTCATACTTTTGACATTCTGGTACAGCTGAATGCTTGCTTCACTAACTTTGATACTGTGTGGTCAATGCTATTTGGCTTATAGCCTTATACTGAGCTAGATAATTTATAATTTCACTTACCCTTCAAAGTTCTAAATGCTTGATTCTTGTGGTAGTTTTCGTGGTCCTTGGTGCATTAACTTTCTAGGGAGATTGATTGGTCCACTAACTGAACTACTTCATTTACCTATGAGTAAATTTTTTACTCCAGTGATGGTTTTTAATACTTGGATGCAATAGTGGATGATTTGTGTGGCTTTATATAGTTTCATATACGAGTTAGCAGAATGAAGTGTGGAAATTCTATAGCCAAGTTTTTTCGTTTTTCTGTCAAAACATATATTGGTATTTGATGAAAATATTAAGGACAAACTTGGAAGTATCACGATGGTCATTTGTGTAATGCTATGAACCAGCAATGAATCATGTCATTATCAGTGAGAATGCCTTTGGCACCTGAATTGGAGGTCAGTTATTGGAATGACCAAAGGAGCAGTCTTCATAAATGAGTATTTGGAAATTAAAGTTCTGTATATCTACTGATGATGTCTGTCATTGTAGACATTAGATTTGGTGATTTGAGACACTGAGGAAGGTGAATTGTTTGTATATTTGGGCATAGATAGACACTGAAGATAACATTGAAAAAGGTGGACTAGTGCAAACCCCGTATAGTTGAGAGAGAACTAAGACCGACTGGAAAAAAGTATCATATATTTTGTTGCATCAGCTTCAACGACATTGATATCAATTAAGGATGCGTTTTTATGGAAGTACCCTGCATTTTATTTGTACCACTACGTTTATAAACTGTAGATTTTGGCTGGAAACAAACAATTTAATCGTACTTATGTCAAGTCATTGACCATTGTTAAAATTGATCTTTGGTGCATAATATTCACTTCAACTTCATCCTTGTATGGTACTAGGGTCCATTCAGCTTGTGCCCAACTTCCCCTGCCAAAATATTCATAGTAGGTTTCAAGTTCACTTCCTAGGTGCATACCTTTAAGTTGGAAGGGATCATTCAAAGGGTGCTTAATTGGCCTGGTTGCCAATTAATCAGACTCAACTACTTGAAAAAAAAGCCTGCATCTGGTAGTGTACTTGGTGCATAAAGATTAAAACAGCAAGTTCTTTTTACCTGAACCATTTTTCATTCATGACTGAGGTCAATGCTATCAAGTATCAACTGCTAAATGATGTATTTTTTTATCTTGTGGCATCTTTTGTTGCATATCTGAACTTTTGGCTGATACTTCTAAATTCTATTTCCCTAAACTTATAAGACTAGGCATCTGATTAGGCCACCAGTGCAACCTTTATCACTGAAGAAACATGGTCAACATAGCTTCCCATTTTGCTATATTTTTCAATGCAGCCCGAAAATAAGTTTCTGTGTTTTTTATATTATTGGAGCAGAAATACCATCATTTTCCTAATGTGACAATAGTGGAACTAGAAATTTCATCTAAGTTATGTTGCCTGATTCTATCATGTTGCAGATTAAACGTATTATGAAAGGTATTATTGTACATTAGAAATGGAATAAACAAAATCTGAATAGAGATGATTGTCAAAAGAATTTACTAGCTGCATAGTTCAGAAACTTGAATTTATCGCTATTTTGGAAAAAAAATCTAATTGCTAGTACTACTGAACTTTGGTTAAATTGATAACCACACTAAGGTAGTTCTAGAACTTTGAAATCGAATGAGAACTTTTATGTTAAAATGAAGAATCAAGATATACTTGTCTGACATCATTAGTGATACTCTTAGTTTGATTGGAAACAGAAGTGAACAACGATGGCCTTTCAATTGTTTGCCTGTCCAATAAACCAATCGGGGTTCCAAGGTGGAGAAATGGAAAATATGAACTTCAGTGTTCGCTTGCAATCTTATAATTTTACAGTTACTTTACATTTTTTCGAGTGCTTGTTTGTCTTCCTGCTTCAACAGAAAATGCCATTGCTCTCTGTGAGTCAACAGATTCGAACATCAAAGATTCTGATTCTGTTGCTGATTTACTTCTAAACATTTGCAAGGCCATAAATAGTCCTTACCTTAAACTGAAAATAAGACTGGCATCTTTAAAGCCTGAAGTTCGTCTGTCCCTTGAAGAACGATCATTGTTGAATTTCATGGCTATGATTTGCCTATTGGATTTTTCTTTTGAGAGACCCTTAGCTGCTTTTGTTTGACATTGATAATTTATTCAGGTGTTGATGTGTCTCAATGGTGTTTATGATAGGTCGATTGAATTTGTGACATTCACCACCTTTTCCTTGAATTAACTGAATTTTTATCTGATTTGTTTAACTCGCTAAGATCTGTTGAACTCATTCCTTATTGTGTTCTGATCTTATTTTCAGATCTTCCATCTGATAAGGAGCCACTGGACTGGAATACAAGGATGAAGATTGCAGCTGGTGCAGCAAAAGGGTTGGAGTATTTACATGACAAAGCAAACCCGCCTGTCATATACCGAGATTTGAAGTCATCTAATATCCTTCTGGATGAAGGTTTTCACCCCAAGTTATCAGATTTTGGACTTGCAAAGCTTGGACCTGTTGGTGACAAGACTCATGTCTCTACTCGTGTGATGGGAACATATGGCTATTGCGCTCCTGAATATGCAATGACTGGACAGCTTACTTTGAAGTCTGATGTATATAGTTTTGGGGTGGTTTTTCTCGAACTTATCACAGGGCGCAAGGCCATTGATAATACTCGAGCTCCTGGAGAGCATAATCTTGTTGCTTGGGTACGTTTTTCGCCAATTATCACTCTTCAATATTTGTTAATTTGTGTATTTTGATGTTCAACTAATGCGAAACAAGGTTTGTGCTTTTTTCTCTTGTTATATGGGATTTGCGGTTTTTAGGCTCGGCCACTTTTCAAGGACAGGAGGAAGTTCCCGAAAATGGCGGACCCGCTACTTCAAGGGCGATATCCAATGCGAGGATTATACCAAGCTCTAGCTGTTGCTGCCATGTGCTTGCAAGAACAAGCAGCCACTAGGCCGCTAATAGGCGATGTAGTGACTGCATTGACATACTTAGCCTCCCAAACGTACGACCCAGCCAACGTAAGCAATAGAGTTGGATCATCTACCCCAAGGAACAGAGAAGACAGGAGGGGCATGGGAGGAGATGGTTTGGATAGTCCGGAACGTGGCGGTAGGCTTGGCTCCCCTTCTACTTATAAAAACTCACCAGACTATAGAAGAAGTGAAACTGGTGGTGGGTCTGGCAGGAGATGGGGATTGGAGGGCTCTGATCGACCCGATTCTCAGAGGGATAGTCCTGTAAATACTAGCAGAGCAAGAGAAACAACCAGGAACCGCGATTTAGATAGAGAGCGTGCTGTTGCTGAGGCCAAAGTTTGGGGTGAAAACTGGAGAGAAAAGAAGCGAGCGAACACAATGGGTAGCTTCGACGGGACCAACGAGTAAAGTCGAACTAAGAAACATGAATTCATGTCAGCATTGAGTCGTTGGCAATACATGTGGAACATGATGAGGAGAAGCTGCAGAAATGCACAAGAGTGAGGTTTCCATTAAATTGAAATGCTTCGATTATGTGGTTGGGGGAGGGGGCGGAAAGCTGAGTTTTTTCGGGTGATGGGGGAAGAGGATGGAGATAGGAAACCTTTAGTGAGGAATGATGTATGTATGTAAGACATGCTAATCTATGACGATGTAATTAGGGAATTTTTTCTTCAGAAGAAGAAAAGGTAGCTAATTTTTGCCCCTTGTGTTGGTTATAGTGGAGGGGAGTTTGGTGTGGGTGTCTACAATACATTGAGTATTGCATCTTTTGTACTCGAATCACATGTGGATCTTGTGTATGGATTTCCGAGTCAAGTCAGTCGTGTTTCAGTTTATACAGCAAGTTTTCATTTTATTGTCTCTCCATATATCATATTGCTCTCTCTTGTCATTTGTATGATAATTGAAATGGAAGAAGGGTTGCGTCTTTTTCAACTTGCTGATGATGCTCTATTGTTGCATAGAAGCAGATTTGGACTTTGTTGATTCAAATAGGTTCAATCCCGAAAGGACTCAATCCAACTTTGGCAGTCAGCAGCACAAGACTATTGGTGGTGAATAGCGTAAGGGCTAGATTATATCACAACAAAATATATCAAGAAGCAAGGCAACAGCTCTGTTACTTTAAATGGATGCAGCAATTGCTCCTTTTTGGACTCATTTATTCTCATTCCGGATTTTCATCACCAATTTGTGTTATCACACATGGCTTGCTCTGCTTCAAATCTAGATAAGATGCAGAATACTGAAAGGAAATAGAAATTCTAAGTAATAGCATTGAATGCTTGCTTGATATACAAGTCAGATAAGCCAACCAGAAAATAAGCTGTGTTGGGCCCAAAAGAGTTCACATATATGTGAGAAAGCAGAAACGTCGTCATTCCATCCAAACACATGCTAAAGATACATACTATAGATACATATCAGGTCAGTGTTCCCAATAATGTCTCACATCATCCACATCTTCAAAATCTCATACCTTAATGGGTCCAGAATATTGATTATCAATGAATATGAGAACTGGATGCCAATGTTTCGCCCGCTAGCACAATCCTAAAAGAACTAAAAAAAGGGATAACATTACTTTCTCCTCTTCCCCTGCAAGAGAAAAAAAACAAACTTTGTTAATCATTTACCAAAGGGAACGGAACAATCAGAAATTAGAAGTTAACTATTGCATCAAGAAACATACCGAGCTCCCAAAATCATCCATTGTCAATTGCTTTCGTTTCTTCAAAGATGGACTCTCAGTCTGTCTTCCCATAGGTCGTTTGGATGGTGTAGTGTTCTGGAATACAAGATAATACGGTTAATTACATGTCATGAGTGGCATTTGCAAAAAGAGGAATGTGATAGAAAGAACCTTCGCAAGCTTCTTCTCTTTCCGTGCCTGTCTCTCTCTCTCATCATATTCTTGGTTTTCCTTCTCAACCAATCGAATTAGGGTATCACATCTCCTTGCAAGTTCTTGTGTAGTGCGAGACTTCACAAACCAGTCAAATCGGAACAAAGGTGACGTGCGGAATGCTGCCTTTAACTCATCCCAATTCCCATACCCAAGCTTGTGAACCATGCAAATCTGTTTTTATATAATAGATAAAATTTGTCCCTAACATTACCTAAGGCAACAAGAATAACAAAACAGAAGGAAGAAAGACCATCAAAGATATATGTACAAGTGAAATCTGTACCATGAAACGATCACATTCTTCATTGTACAGCTTTCCTTTGTTCTGACCATACTGGATCTTCAGTTCAACCCATGGATTCTTGTAACGATCCAATTTCTTCCCAATCGCTCTCATGATCTCATCTTTCCGGGAGATTCTAGCCTCCCCCCTTTCAATATTCTTAATGATTCTGTCATAATCTATTGATATGCCACAATCAAGAAGAGAAATAAAGTTATTAAAAAACGTTAAGATCTCCTCGAGTAAGTTGCTCAGCATTATGAAAGACAATAATTCCTAAGCAATCTGTCTAGCATGTTTTTCAATTGTCTTCAGCTATGAACTGGTCTCTAGCATGTGACCTGCTAAAAGAAACCTAATTTCCACTTACCATTTAATTCCTTGTATCGCTCTTTAAAAACTTTAGCATATCTTTCAACTTCCTCTTCAGTTTTCCCTTCCATTTCTGAAGCAATAGATTTAATATCATTCCGCCCATACTTCTCACAAGCCCTGATAAAGGTATTGAAATCTCTTCTGCTCCATGAAGAGAAGCCCTGAAATAGTCATTCTACCTCAGTTAGTTTCAGAATGTAAAACCAAACCTACACTAAGCACTTTGCTTACCTCTTCTAATAATCTCTCTTTCTCATCCACTTCTTCAGCAGTCAAAGGTTCTCCAGTTTCTAGAAAGTGAAGAATCAGTCAGCAGTCATTAAAAATATGCAAGGAACAATATAAGAAACAGCTTATTAAACCAACCTTCAGGTTCATCCACGTCAATGGTATCTTTCAACTGATTCTTTTGATGTGCTTGCTAAAATTTGTAAAAAACCAATATGATTAGCATGCACAGATATTCAACCACAATGCCAACAATATGCCTGAGATACCAATACTACAACCAATAAACAAAGAAGTTACCCACCATAAGGAAGCGTACTTCCTTCTCATACAACTCAGTTAGTCTTTGATTGTTGAAAAACTGAAAGTCATGCCTGAAAATACGAGAAAATGTTCAAGGCATAACACATACAAACTCAGTTAAGGTGGAGAATCAAATGTCTCAGAAGAGCTTACAATTGAGGCATGCGAGGAATTCGAGGTTCTTTTGGTTTTGTAGGGCCACCTTGACGCAATGTTTGCTTGAAGTATTCAGACTCTGAGTAGCTATATAAAAAGAAAAAAATTTAACTGAAAATAGTTACCATATATGACTAAAAAATGATGGCAAATTCTTTCTTAAAAAATGAAGAGGTGCGTAGGCTTCCATTGGAACCCCCTGCCAATCCTATCTACGGATGAAACTGGTAACAGAATCAAAATTGCAAGAGAAAGGAATGAAATAAATGCGTGGAAAAGAGCACTACTTGCGCTTCCGCTCTCTCTTTGGTGGTTCAATCCAGTTATCACTGACGATCTTCTTGAAGTCAAACTTGTTTTCATCCTTTATAAAAAAAACAGAGAGCAGGAGACAAAATGAGCCTCAACCAATACAAAAAACATAAAATTACACCTAAACTATCGATTGGGGTGGGGGGTTGGGGAAGCGTGAATGAAGGACCTATAGTTACCTTATCATCATCAAAATCGTACAATTCAGCAGCTGCAAAAAGGCATTAACAAGTCTCACTTAGATTGCATAGTCAACATAATATAAAATTATATAAAACAAAAACAACTGATTATGAACTTGTTAAATAGACTTATTTATTGATGCACATACTATCGTCCATTTTAAATTTAATGGCATCTTCTGTGAACTTCTTCATTTTAGCATCAAGCTCTGCAGTGGCCTCTTCTCCTTTAGCAATAATCCTATCTATGTCTTCATCTGTGATGGTGCTATCCTTAGAGCTGAAGACCATTTCAGCACCAAACCTCACCATTTGAAGCAGCTCATCTTTGTTAACAGCTGCATGAAACAAAAAGACATCCATCCACTATAAATACTAACCAAAAAGACAAATGATTTCTCAAGCTAAATGAGTATATGCAAATACTTTTCTGCTCTGCAAGCCGTCCTTGTTGAATCACCAAAGCATCTAATGCAAGCTTTTTATAAGCCCTCTCGATCACTTTTTCTTCAATGGTATACTGTTACAAAATCAGTCAAAATGAGAAATATGATCGATACAGTTTTGTTTCTTTTTAAACACAAATCCTAAACCCATACTTCAGTGCAAAATCGGAACACTTGAACTTCTTTCTTTTGACCAATCCTGTGAGCACGATCCTGTGCTTGCAAATCAACTTGTGGATTCCTGCAACAAACCAAGAACAAGGAATAAACAACAGATTATAAATAAAATAACAAATAAAAGCCAAAGAAAAGTAATTTACAGCCCCTCACCAGTCACTGTCATAAAGTATGACTACATCTGCTGTCGCGAGATTTATTCCAAGTCCACCAGCCCTAGTTGACAATAAGAATACAAATTTTTCACTCCCTGGCTTGTTAAATGCATCAATGGAGGCATCACGATCTTCTCCACCGGTATTCCCATCAATCCGGCAATACAGATAGCCTTTAAACATTAAGTAGTCTTCAAGAATGTCTAGCAATCTGGTCATCTGCATGTGTGAACAAAAACAACAAACATAAGAATAGGACAGATAAACAGAAAAGATGTAGCGAAAAATTTCTGAAGGATGTTACTCATTTCATAAACCGCAATACACTGACCTGCGAAAATATTAGCACCCTGGAGTCACGCTCTTTCAGCTTAGGAAGCAACTTATCCAAAAGAACCATCTTACCTGGAAAATTAATTTTGTGTAAGGGCATACTTTGGTTGCTAGTTAATATAAACACACCTAAGAACACAATTTAATGACTCCTACCAGCATTAGTTATAAGATGGTCCCCTGTCGTGTACGGTGGGCCAGGTTCAGCACCCTGGAAAAGATATGGATGGTTACAGCATTTGCGCAGCTGCATTGCTATATTCAGAAGACGTTTCCGTTCTCCACCAGCATTAACAACTTCAAGATCTTTCTGTAACAAGGCTTTGTAATACTGTTTCTGCATCTGTGACATACCCACCTTCAGAATAGTTTCTTTCTTAGGAGGCAATCCTTTCTCAACATCGGACTTGAGTCTTCGAAGAAGAAAAGGGCGAAGAACCTGTAAAAGCAGAATTTTACAGAAACAATTGGCCACAAGGTAGAGGAAGCCTAGATACTGAGCATTACAAAGGTGAAAAGTCAACCTTGTGAAGTTGTTGCACAACCTCCTGCTGATCATTTTCACCAGAAATTTGGAACCATTCGTCAAAAGTTTCAGCTGAGCTAAAGATTTCTGGCAGCAAAAAGTTCAGAAGAGACCAGAGTTCATGTAGATTGTTCTGCATACAAAAAAATTTATCGAATTTTTTCGTATAAGAATACAACAATGATATAGCAAGAAATAAACCAGTTGAGTATAGCTCAACGGGACATCTTCATGATTGGAGGTTGGAGGTCATTTTTTCAACATCCAATCTCTTCAATTCCCATATATAAAACAAGAAACAAACTACTAAAGATAAAAAGGTTTCAAGCGCTGAGGATACATGCAAGTTAAACCAAGCAAAAAATAACTGTTATTAAACTATCTTCCACATTAACATATCTTAATCAAATTTAGCCTTAGAAGTTCAACCATGTAAGCTGACCTAAACCCCATTTTGTACAGAGCATCATTGCATGTAACTGTTCTCAAAACCACTTTCCCATATATGACAATAAAGACAAAATGTACACCTGAAGTGGAGTCCCGGTAATGAGGAGACGATAGTTGGTATTATAAAGTCTCATCGTTTTTGAAAGAAGTGAGTTTTCATTCTTAATCCGATGGGCTTCGTCAATGATTATATAGCGCCAACTGAAGCGACGCAGGGCAGTTTTCTCTTTGATGGCCATTTCAAAACTAGTAACACAGACATCAAACTTGCCTGCAACCAATAAATCCTCACGTATATGTCTCTGCCAAAAACAAGGAAAATGAAAATTTAGATTCACAAAAACATAGCAGCACAGAATTACCGACAATAATATACTTCGAAAAACAAAAAACATGCATGCAAAATAACACATGTATCGACGTGTGTATGTGCGCACTCACACAAAGAGAGGGAGAGATCACATATCTAATGACTTACCCTTTCTTCAGGATTGCCAAGAAACTTCACAGCACGCAAGACCGGACAAAAACGACGAATTTCATTCATCCAGTTGCCAAGTGTAGACTTTGGTGCAACTACCATATGAGGACCAGTGATTCCTCTAAACTCGTGCAGGTATCCCAACAAGGAGATGGTTTGCAAAGTTTTCCCGAGACCCTAGATTGCAAGACCAAACATGTTAACATAGTGATGGTCGTGTACTGGCTGATAAGTTACAAGATAGCAGAACAATGTAATAAGGTTATGCAAAGCCAATATTATAAAAATAGGAATACCATTTCATCTGCAAGGATTCCGTTTATGCCATTTTCATAAAGTCTTATAAGCCAATTCAATCCAGCAAGCTGGTAGTCTCTCATTTTTCCCTGAATACCTAGAGATAGTAATGAACATGGACCAATATAAGCTCTTCCAACACAACACTTTATAAACCTACATAATAAATGCTATCAAATGATACATTGAACTAACATAATATTAATCTCTCACTTCTAAAAAGCCAAATAATGCAGAATTATCAGGTAAAAAAATATAAAATTTAATGTGTTGTAAGGATCATATGCGCTAGATAAAAAGAGAAACTTTTAGTCAATGTGTAGTCATGGTTGCTGGTAAAAAGGTCTAACACAACCAAGAAGAGCCAATAGAGCATGAAATGCAAAAATGCAAACAGGATAGAATACTCACAGGAGGGTTGCACCAGCAACCGGGTGTTTCCTGCCCCAGACAAACCATCTTCTTCTTCCTTCATGTATTCTTCATCTTCTTCCTCCTCAGTTAATTTGGATGCATGTCGACCCCTAAATTTTAGATCATGAAATTATTAATCAGGTCAGTGGGTATTTACATGCAATCAGGTATAATGCAGGTGTAACAATTTGTAAAGGTAAGAACTTGAACCTACGTACATATACAATCACATTCACTTTTTATGATATGAAAGTGCATCTTCCAAAGGGTTTAAATAAGAATAACCTTTTGAGACACAACTCTTGCTAAACTGTGACTATCCCAACATTTGGACAGAGTAATACACTAGCAAGAAGCCAGCAGAGAAAAATAGATGAAAGAACAACTTTTGTAAAGAAACCAAACTTGAACTTACCTTCCCTTGGTTTTCTTCTGGGATGCAGAGTGCTCGGGTTTAGCAAAATGAGCAAACAACTCAGTTTGCTCAAGCAAATACTTCAGGCGCCCCTTTCCTCTATTGTTCTGCCATGATATTTTATAAATAATATTATATACAGGGAAAATCTCATACACTAACAGGCAATAATCTTATATTGACTACTTAAGCAGCTAACACACCATATCAGCCTCTATAGCAGCATTTTGGGTATCCAATATCTCTTGAATCTTCTGTTTCTTCATTTTCTGCATTTCTTTAAGTCTTTCCTTTTCACGCTTGCTAATCTCATTAGTAGCCCCGTCCTGCAGGTAAAATAAAGCACAAAACATGTTCAGCACCAAATAGTAAGACTTGTAAAAAAGAAATATTGAGAAATTCAAATGCACGAGTAACATAAGGCACACTTGTTAGTTTAAAGACAGATTACCAAGACACAAGCGCTTAACGCAAAAAATCAACAATTTTGCTAGTTTGCTTTCTACTACTTAACTTTGCCCAAAATCCAACTGACACTCAAATTGTTCAGGGCCTTCACGTGCAAAATAAACCACACATAGGTCAAACGAGGCAAAGCTAAAGATATTAAGCCTACACCACGAACCACCTCACATTTCTTGTATTTCTTTAACCTAAGAAATGCCGAACTAAAACCCAAACAATCACAGCAAAACCTTCTTCTACATTCCTAACCCCGCACAAGTACATAGATCCACCAATATTTCCACATAAAAGCAGAAAAAAACAGGAACAGGAAAGCAATTACTGTCCATCAAACAGGAAAAAGTTACCTCATCATCATCCTCAGCATCAGCGTTGGCGTCGTCGTCAGCAACTTCGTCATCGTCAGAATCGGCAGAGCGAGCAACTGCCTCGAGTTCCTCTTCGTCTTCTTCCTCCTCGATCTGGTGGTTCACTTGCTCCTCCTCAGATGAATTAGACAAAGCCTCATCGGACGAAGTCTCTTGCTTCGAAGGCCTGGCCATCGACAAGTTTTGCTGTTTCTTCGAATCGACGAGGGTTCCTGGTGGAGAGAGAGAAGGAAAAACGGGGAGCGGACTTGGCAGAGGAAGGGGAAATTTTGGTATTTATATGAGTTGGGTTTATAAGGGAAAATGGGCCTGGCCCTTTGGAGTGAAATGGAATCTCCCGCCTTTTATTACAGTCAAAACGTGACTTCCCGCCAGCGGCCACGCTGGCTGACTCGCTACCTATATGGCTCGGCTCATTACTATATTACCCTCCTGTATCATAATCTGATGCTGACGTCAAAATTATTCTAAAGAAAAGACTAGTATTCTTTGTTTGATGAGTTTTTCAAAGACATCAACTCCAGCGGGCTTTTTGAAATTTTCTTGTTTGTTCTTTCTTTGTGGTTCAATGAATTTTATTGCAAACAGAATATTTATTCTTGATTTGGACTAACTTGCTTGCAGGATTCAATGATATATATGATAGAACATTGTGTTTTTTTCTATTTCATGTATATGTTTTGTTACTACAATTGAACTTGTAGTTATTACTGTGTTTAAGGTGCACCACTGACTATATTCTGCTTATCATAACACAACGTTACGGTACATCCACAATCATAAGCGATTTCGATAGAGCAATTGATTATTAAGTGCACTTGACATTATGAAACTTTAATAGAATTATAGTTAATATGGGAATTTGTAATGAAAACAAATTAACATGAGATTGTTTTTATCATTTTGAAGCATGTTTAGGTTTAACATCAGGTTCGAACTCGAAATTTATACAAATAACTATAAAAGCAAATGAACTTAAAGAAATAACAAGAAATTGATTGTTCTTATAACAAGCTTATTTGTCATGTTCTTCATCTATCTTTTTCTTTCAAGCTGTCTTCCAAATTTCAACGTTGCGTTGCTTTACTTCTCCTGCATACAAATATTTGATCTATTAGATATGTTGGATTTCTTTTTAAATAAAATTTAAAAAAATTCAATAGAGTATGGAAATTTAATATTACCTCCTTACATTTGTCTGTTTTATTTTCTGATGATTTTAAAATTGATTCTTTTATTATTTCTTTTGATATGCTGCTTTCTTCATTTGTCTCCGGATTTTCTTCTACATAAATTTACAAATTATTATTAATAGATTACCTTAGATATATCTTCCCGAGCATCAAAGAATGCATAAAGTCGATCTCACTTAACGCGAGATTAAGACTTCAATTATATATAGAAAAAATATTGTAAAATGTATCTTATTTTTTCTTATACGTTTAAAATAAAACCTTAATCATCGTTAAGGTTCCTCGTTTTATAAATGAATCCAATGTAAAAAGCTTCCAAATCATAACGCATTGCATCTAAAAAAGGTATTGTTCCTTCCATAATTATTTAATATCATTAAAGAAAATAAATGGTTTCCAAATCGAAAGACCTGAACGCATAGTTGGGCACTGGTTGCGCATTCCATATGCGCCTTCTCACTATGGGCTTTATAGTCATTTACTCATGGGCAATATTAAATAAAATGGGTCATGTGGCAGCAATTTAGGTTAAATTACAAAAAGGAAAAAACTTGACAAACCGTTTTGTTTTCCAGGATCGGAAGAAATCCCCTTGACATTATCATCATCAAATTTGACAGAATTACTGAACAAAGATGGTGTTTTTGTTGATCCGAGACGAGGGGAAAAATATTCCGAATCAATTTCATCATCTTTCCTTGGAGAATAATAAGATTCTTCATTATTATTATTATTATCTTTCAAGTTCTTCACTTGTGGGTTCAATTTCTTCATGATCACGGTGTTTTCTGTTGCTGTCGCAACTGATTGTTTCGATTTCCCGCAACCCATTTCGGTAAATATTTGAAGAACACGTAGAAATATGTGAAATTAATTGGAATTATTCTCTCCCTTTGAGTATCTAGGGAGAGAACTTTATTTAATTTTTGGCAAAGAAGAGCTTCACATTGGTGAAAATTGATTTGTTGTTGATAAGGAAAAAGAAAAAGAACAGAAACCGTTTTTTCTGTTATTTTTTTTGGATGAATTTATTTGGATATCAAATTTACACGTTTTATTGTTTATTTTTGGATAATGTGTATATGCATGTAGTTTGCATTTTGTAACAAGTTCTTTTTTTGTTATTCTGTAGGGTTAGATAAGATTAATTACGTAAAAGCAATAGATAATATTAAAGAGTTAAATGCATATACTAAATAATAAAATATGTAAAAATATAAGGACTTCAAATGTTTATGATTAAAAAATAAGGGAAATCAGGGGCGGCGCGGGAGGGGGGCTTGCGGCGGCAGCTGCCCACCCGAACACCGGGAAACCCCTTGTATATGTAGTATTCAAGCAAAACTTGCTGTCCCTAAAAGTTAAAATATTGCAGGTTTAAAGGTTGAAGAAGATGGCTTAGAAATTATGCCCAACTTCAACCCTAATTTAGTTTCTCCTCCCTTTTCAATTTAAAACGATGTCACTTTGTATTTATGATTACAAGAATAAAACTATGTCGTTTATGCTATAAGAGAATTGAATTAATAAATATATATTTAAGATTGCAATTATCAATACAAACAATCTGAACATACACGATTAAATAGGAGATGGAGAGTCAGTGACTAGTTTGTTTTGCCAGTCAAAAATAAATTTT
>CAOJBI010830181.1:0-12158 GCA_948277035.1 Euphorbia corollata | reverse complement strand
TGAACTGTGTTTATTTTATTGTCTCAATTAAGAGCAGATTTCGAATATACAATAGTCATTGTTCAAAATTCAAATACTTACAGTATGGAGCATGACTTCCTCCCAGTTGGCGGATTTTAAGGGACTGACTCTTCCTTCTCCAACTACGGCAACTATTCTCACCGGCGGATCCGATTTCTCCTCCGCCACTGCATTGTCCTTCTCCAAAACCGCCGGGATTTTAGTTACTTGACGTTTAACATGAATGATGGGGGAAAACGACAGTGCAAATTGCAACCGGAGTAGATTGCGGCGACGACTGACCGGAGGAAAAAGGTGAGCGGAACGGGTCGAATGAAAACCGGTAAGCCGGTGGAGAGTTGGGGTAGTTTCCAGAGACATTTTGCTCTGTTCTTCGCTAACTACCAGATAATGTAAGCAAACCAGTGAGCTATTTATACGTGGCATTATCTACATAACTTTGAGGGAGAAATGTAGCTTTTGGTCTTATTGCATAAAAGTATTCCTCGACGTCGTGTTAAATTTCTCTTTTTTGGAAAATTTGAATTTTTAAGTTTTTCATACCTCACGAACCATTGTTAATTAGTACTAACTAATATAGTAAAATCTAATTTATCACTAAATTGGTATGAACTGTTAAATATATAGATTAAGGTGAATATAGAATCAAAATGATAGACATTATATCAATTGGGAGTGATAAATAGCTTAATATTAAGTAAAGTTTTGAATTCGAATTGAGTATACAAAATTTCCAACGATCAAGAAAAAAAATTAAATATTACAAATCAAATTGAACGGAATGTTGCTAACAACCTTTCGTTGGAGTATATGTTTCCAAAGAAATATAGGAAAACAGAAAATTATAATATATTTTAAGTGGAAAGTTTTTCAAACGAGTAATGGAAAACATTTAAATTTTTCGTGATATTGGAGGGAGCAGTGAATTGATAAATAACCTTTACAAAAAGGGTGTCACTCTTTATTACTCTAATTATAAGACGACACCATTAGGGTTCAGAATTCCGCCTTCCTGCCCTATTTGTTTGTCGTCATTTAAGTTCCATCTTTACAAAACCTCCCATAAACCCTAAGCACAGAAATTCGAAATTTGACAACTTTCTGAAGACTACATCATAATTTCATCAATTAAACTCAATTTTAATCCTGCCTCAACTCTACTTACTGAAATACAGGAGGAAATATGAGAAAGAAGGTGGATGAGCGCATCAGAACTCTCATTGAAAATGGCGTCAAACAACGCCACCGTTCTATGTTTGTCATTATCGGCGATAAATCACGCGACCAGGCAAGCTTGTTTTGTTGCTCTCTTGGTACTGCTAATTCGAAGCCAGACAACTGATGATGACTGCTGCTTGATTTCTTTCTTTTTTTTTTTTAATTTTGTTAATGTCAAAGTTTAATGTGGTATTTTTGTTTGTGCAGATCGTAAATCTTCATTACATGCAAGGTAAGGCTGGATTCCAGTCAAGGCCATCCGTCTTGTGGTGCTACAAAGACAAACTTGAACTTAGCAGGTATAAATTTCCGGTTTTTTTCTTTTTCTTTTTTTCTAATATCTTCAGCTGAATTCTTTTATTTTCTTTCGATTGGTAGAACTTAGAAGTTTGTTTATTTGAGTTATAGAGGTGCTCTCAATGTTATGGTTATGATATTGAAATTTAGTTTTAATTGGAGATGGTGTTTTTGCTGATTATGACTCTGCAGCCACAAGAAGAAGAGAGTAAAGCAGGTCAAAAAGCTAATGCAGAGGGGACAGTTGGATCCTGAAAAAGTCGATCCTTTTTCACTTTTTCTTGAAACTGGGGGATTAACATATTGCTTGTACAAGGATTCTGAAAGAATACTTGGAAATACTTTTGGAATGTGCATATTGCAGGTATTATTTCCTGAATTGGCTACCTTTTTTATGTGTGAATGGTAGCTATTAAGTATTTGTTGCAGTTTCTGGGTGGTTGCAATACTAATTTTATTAAACTATTCATGCACTCTTTATGTCAGGATTTTGAGGCTTTAACCCCAAATCTCCTGGCTAGAACTATCGAGACAGTACAAGGAGGTGGACTGATTATCTTGCTTCTACGTTCTCTTTCCTCACTAACCAGTCTTTGCACAATGGTCATGGTATAACTTCATTTCCCTATAACTATAAGAAATTAAGAATGATATTTGTTGACACTCATGAAGTTTTACGAATTACGGTTCGATAACCTAATATATGATTTCAAAGAGGAATGTTGGAGCAACAGTAGAGTTGTCTATATGTGATGAATAGGTCACTGGTTGTGAAATATGCCATGTGCATCATGGTAGGTTGCTTACATCTAACCCCTCGGGGTACGTAAATTCCCTGGACCCTGCATGAATATGGGATGCTTCGTGCACTAGGATGCCTTTTTTAACATCTTATTGCAATTATAATTTCGATTTCTTGCAATTTGCTTTTCTTAGTGATATTTTCTATTTTTGTATGTTTCCGCTGCTCTACGGTTTGAAAATGTATGCATGGATCATTTCACTTTCTAAGATTTCCTGATTAATATTGACAAAACAATTTGAGAATTGGAAGTGGATTTAATTTTTTTGGTAAGACTGTACCAGACATTGTTTGACAAGTCCATGATTGAATCATTTCATAGTTACCTGTGTCCAAGTATAAATCAATGGTCTGGTTCCTTTATTCTGTGCAACTATGCTTTGGCCTGGCTTTAAACCTCATATTCACTAGATTAATTATTGGATTATTTTACATATTGGATCCCCATGAATGCTATATCACATATATAGAATCCCAATGAGTGAATTCTTCTTTGGGTCATCAAGCTATGCGAATTTGGTGATTGAAATAATTTTACAACCTTACATGTATTGAGTAAGGTCAATGCATTGAAAAAGTAAACTGTGAGCAGTTTTGTTAAAAGTGGGCCCTTGAAATCTGCGCTCCCCAACTAGATGCGTGAGGCGCTACAAGCCCATGGCAAGCGCTCATCTGAGTGAAGTGAGATGCTAATTAATGACGCATAACAAATAAATATGCCTAACCTTAATTAAACACATCATAGATCCTTTGAAATTGAAAATAACTCTATTATAGAACCAAATAACAAAGCTAAAGCCTCTAATCTTAATTTAGAATACTTTGAACCGTTGAATTGAAGTTCCATTGTTGAGCCTTCAACCTTGAATATAAAGCCTTCTTTACACATTGGCAGAAACATAATTAGGTCCTGTCATATTAGTTTTTGAGTGACTCTGTATTAATATATGGGTGGGTCCACTTTGACCATGCACTTTAATAGGGCTTATGAGATTATCCCTTCATCAATCTTCTAACAGTTATTGGGGGATTCCTTGTTTCAGGATGTGCATGAAAGATTCCGTACTGAATCCCATCTTGAGGCTGCTGGGCGGTTTAATGAACGCTTCTTACTATCACTTGCATCATGCAAAGCATGTGTGGTAATGGATGATGAGCTGAATATTTTGCCCATTTCATCTCATATACGGTCAATCATCCCAGTTCCAGTTAAAGAGGTTACTGTATCTTTTGACTTTATCGGTTTGAATATGTATCAGAATGTTCTCAATGGTGTATTAGTACGTGATAAGTGCAATTTAGTGTATATGCACTGTCATGGCTAAAATTTCCAAATATGGTTTTTGTTTGATATAATGTCTCAAGTGACAAATTGTAATTTATTACAAGTAATTGTTCCATAAGCATTATAATTATAATTTTTTTTATTTTACTTCTGGCTTTCGTAGGATTCTGAAGGTCTTTCAGAAGCAGATCGAGACCTGAAGAATCTGAAAGAACAACTAAATGAGGATTTTCCTGTTGGTCCTTTGATAAAAAAGTGTTGCACATTAGATCAGGTACATAATGCTTGGAAGGCCCTACAGTTTTAGACTTTATAATGGCTTACACATGGTTATTTTTTCTCTAACTAGGGAAAAGCTGTTATTACATTTCTTGATGCAATTTTGGATAAGACACTACGTAGCACAATTGCTCTCCTTGCTGCCCGTGGTCGTGGGAAATCTGCTGCACTTGGCTTAGCAGTTGCTGGGGCTATTGCAGCAGGGTAAGATGACATACTTAATGTAAACTTCCATTGCATATAATCATTTTAGTGTTTACAGATCTCTGGTTACTTCCCATGTTGACCTTTGTAGTTCTAATGATCAATCTTCTCTTTCTAGGTATTCAAATGTTTATGTTACTGCACCTAGCCCTGAAAACTTGAAAACTCTGTTTGAGTTCATCTGCAAAGGTTTTGACGAACTTGAATATAAGGTACTTTTTCCTTCATTTATGATGGAATGATGTGCTCTCATTATAGTAAAGCATCTTAGTTCTATGACCTCAAATTTTCCCTTTGCTTCCTTTATACTTTATGATTGTGTGTTCCAATGCTAAGATTTGAATTGTTAATTTTTGACGGTATGAAAAAAACATGGGCGCTGGTGATTGAGGTCTTGGCTATTGGTTAAGACTGAAGCTATGATCTCTAGATATCTCAGGTTCGAATCACAGGTGGGTTGGGAATTTTTTTCTTTCAATTTAATGTAAGCCCAAATGAGTAAGTTTTGTGTTAAAGAAAAGAATAAACATGCCCACTGTCTGCTTCCATGTTGTAATTACTCTTTGATATCAATTTCTTTAAAATCTAAAGAAAACTTGAGCTTGAGCTCTTGCTATAGTTAACTTAAATTTGGACGCAGTTTCAAGACTTATTGTCTATCCAATCAATGCATAAGGCCTTACATATCTGATTTTCCTATAAAATAGTCGTATGTAGTTTCAGGTCCGAGCTGATTGGTCATTGAGTCTTTCTAATTTACATATTTGTACATGTTCAATGATACCATTCTTATCTGTTCTGTTCCAATTAAACTCGGATTAGTGTAAGAGTTTTGTTCATGCAGTATCATAAGCTTATTTCTGATTCCTTTGTTTGCAGGAACATCTTGATTATGATGTTGTGAGAAGTAAAAACCCTGAGTTCAAGAAAGCTATTGTGCAGATCAATATCTACAAGCAGCATAGACAGACAATTCAGGTGAGGAGATATGGAGGAAAGATTCATTCAAATCTATACACTTCTTTTCCAGTGTCTTTTTGGCTAATGAATGTTATGCATCACACTCCTGTTCTGGTGCATTTTCTTATGCTTTGCAGTATATTCAGCCACATGAACATGCTAAGCTCTCCCAAGTTGAACTTCTGGTTATTGATGAAGCTGCTGCCATTCCTTCACCAATTGTGAAGTCCCTTTTGGGTCCATATTTGGTCTTCCTTTCATCTACCGTGAATGGGTATATCATTTCAAACAATTTTTCTATAAAACCTTCCTTTCTAATATCTTGTTTCTAATATTTTCCAAAAACTCTTGTATGCCACTAGCTAAATCATTGAAGTGTTGTGGAACTTACCATCTTATGTATATTGTTTTATGTTATGCCTTCTCGTTTAAAGCTACGAGGGTACTGGCCGGTCTTTGTCGCTGAAACTTCTGCAACAACTGGAAGAACAAAGCCAAATGGCCTCCAAGAATGTTGAGGGCTCTCTTTCTGGTATATTTTACTATGACTGGTATTGCTTTGATAGTTATAGGAGTGTATAATATGTTAGAAACCCTGAGATGCTGCTATCATTTTTCTTAGCCCGTGGTTCTTTGATGAGCATTTAGTTATAAATGTTAGGTTACACATTTGTGATGTTTCTTAATTAAATTTGTTGGCATGATAAATTGCTTCAATCAGACCTAGGTAGCACTGAAATGGAATCGAACATTGGGAAATGTCACTTCTAAACATATAGGTTTTGAAATTGTGGAGAAACATGTTAATAATTAGAATAGGGGGTGATGCAAATGCGATTTTACTCTTCGTCTCTGCCCTTTGTTTTTCAAGGGAATTTATCAATAAATATGTCCAAGTCCAACATTTGTGACTGAATTAAATTCGTTGGAATTCACTGGAAAAGTGGTTTAGCTGGAACAGAATGATAGGGTGAAATTGCACACTCAGAAATGTTAAACGGTAATGTGCTGGACGTCTGCAGGCTTTTTGACTTCATCCTTGTCCCAATTCGAAATAAAATTGCAAGCTAAGAGTTCAAAGAAATGAATCTGAACAGCACATACATGCTGAAATAACAGAAAAGGCTGGTGTTTGTCATTGAGTGCTTAGCACTGTTCCCAGGTTTAATACAGAAAACATATTTGATAAGTTTACATGATCCGAGGAACAGGGTTCTTTTAGTCTCCGTTTTCCTTTTAATATACTTTAAGAATACATTTGCTATTCAGCTTCCTTGAAACTTTTCTTATAAAATATTTTGAAATCTACTTGTGGCCAACTTCTCCAATGGCATGTTGTTAACTTGTTATGTGCCTAGTCTTAATTGGCGTAGTCTTGATGAGTGTCTTGCAGAAAAACAAAATTTCAACTTGTCCAATCTGTCCTCACCTTTGCGCGAGTTTTTTTAATTTTGTTTTGGTGTTCTTAATTCCGGTTTCCTTCTATGGTTCTACCTTGTTGTACCCTGGTGTGTGCAAATGCGTATTACTATATGTGGACTAACATTGTTTGTGGCTAGTGATGCTCCACCGTATCCACTCGTTGCTATTCTAATATGATATATCAGCATTTAGGTTGATTAGCTTGGCTGTATTTCAACGCAAAATGTTATCTTATTACTTCTGTTACGAATACTGACTAAGCTAACATGCTAATATCTGTCTGATTCTCCTTTTTGGCATTAACTTTTTTATCCGTCCAGAATACAGTTGATTTAGTTATGCATAACTGCATAAGTTAGTATATGGAAGTAATGGTTTCATAGGTGAGCTGGAGCTGCTCAAATGTAAAATTAACAAATCACTTCCAAATTAAAAGGATTTTATTGGAGTAAGTAGATTTGTTGAGCCAAATTCCACTGAAATGTGATCTGCATCTGACTCTTCCATTTGTGTGAACTAATGGAATGAGCTTCAAGGATAAAGAGCTCAGTACTTGGACTTGCGCTTTACGTCATAGTAATTTAAGTGACATGACTGTAATAAGGCCAGGGCCAAGCACTACTTGGATTGAGAAGACGACTGGATATATCCCTTGCCTTCAGTTTCTAGTAGGTGCTAATGGCATGTGTGAATGCCAATTCGGTTATTGATTGATTCGTCAATGCCCATTTTTTTCATGGCAGTGAGGATATAAATTTAGACCATTTATGTTAGTTTTTATCATAGTAGTCAAGCCGGCGAGGTGCACTCAAGGCGCAAGGTCGTTCCTTGAGCCTAGGTGCCTTCTAAGCGCGTCTGAGGCGCACTCAAGGTGCAAGGTCATGCCTTGGAGCCTAGGCGTGTCTTTAACTACTATGGTTTTTATACATAGTTACATACCAGCCCCAGGGATTTTGTGTCAGGAAGTTTTATCCAGGTAGATTTTCCCTCCAATGGAATTTGTTTTGTAGTCGATGACAGGAGAATCAAGGATAAATGAGATCATTTGGCCAGAATTTTGAAATTTGTCTAAACTTTGTTATAGATGAGATCATTAGGCCAGAATTTTTCTATATGCTCAGACTTTTTTCCACAATTATCTGACTGATGTGTGTTGGGAAGCTGCTTAAATTTCTTGCACTTCTAGTTTACCCAAAATGACATTTTATGTTGATGATATGTGTTCTTTTATCTTCTGAGCTTTTATGAATAATTAGATTTTGGTTTGAAATTTCCGGAATTTGTTATTCCACAGGTCGCCTTTTCAAAAAGATTGAGCTAAGTGAGTCAATCCGATATTCCTCTGGTGATCCAATTGAATCCTGGCTTAATGGTTTGCTTTGTTTGGATGCTTCAAATTACGTACCTAACATCAGCAGGTTAGTACTAACTCATCAAGGGGTGCCTCCATCTTCATAAGGGCCTTTCTGATTTTCTCTAATATTAGATTCTTGTCTTCTTCTAAAATTAGATTGCCTCCACCTGCTGAGTGTGATCTATATTATGTTAACCGTGACACACTTTTTTCTTACCACAAAGACAGTGAGTTGTTTTTGCAGGTAAAATTACTGTGAGAACATTTTACTGCCTATCTATTTTCATTCTGCTATAAATTGTTTAATTAATTTTCATCTCGCTAAATTTTCAGCGAATGATGGCATTATATGTTTCATCTCACTATAAAAATTCTCCTAATGACTTGCAACTAATGGCTGATGCTCCAGCCCATCATTTGTTTGTATTACTTGGTATGCACTTTTTCTTTCACCTGTTTTTTGTTTAGTTACTGAGTGTGGGGAAAAATGAATCATTTGTATACCTTGCACGTGTAGGCCCTGTTGACGAGTCAAAAAATCAACTTCCTGACATTTTATGTGTCATTCAGGTAAATGATTTAATACATGTATCCTGTATGATGTGCATCGAATTCATGTATTTGAGTTTCTCTACATGATATCGTCCTATGAAATGTCAGTTTAAAATTTTATCGTGCAAATATCCTTCAAGCAGGACTTTTATTCCATTCACTACATAATATGTTTGGTTTTTGTTTTTATTGTGTTTTATTACCTGCTATTCTTGCATGCATGAATCTCGTCTTATGAAAATTTAATGTAGGCAAATGTTGCATCGATCAGCTGTTTATTGATTTAATCAAATGATTGTTTCTAGCTTGAATATTAAATTGTCAGTGTCACTAACTTCTTGTTCATATGTCCTTGATGGTTGTGTATTCTTTCCCGTCTAGATCTGCTTGCTAATTCAAATTCCAGCTGTCTCTAGCCTGTCTTGTTGTTTAAAATTCATTGGTTTTGTTCGTAAAATACTTTTGAGTAAATAAACTTATACATGAACGTTCTTTCTTTGTTTTGTCCATGCATTTCTGTACTGAGAGGATTTCTTCTCTTTTTGTAATTTGAGATTATCAAAGTCATGAATTCATGATGAATATTTTTTGCAATTATGGCAAGATTTATTGAAGTTGATACCATATCAGTTTTCCTCGTTTGAATATTTATAATCCAGTTTAGTTTGCTTCAGTAGAGTATACATGATTAGATGAACAAGTCATATCTTGTAATTTTATTATTTTCAATTTGTCTAATACTTAATTTTCTGCAAATGCTGACATTCTAAATCTTATATCAAGCTTTATATGAAAAGGCTTGAATCAGAGTTGCATTTTTCATGTGAAAAAGGCTTGTAAAAGCTGTATATCAACCTTCTACATGTGCTGCTGTTAGATACATAACAAAATTGTTTGTCATTAACAGGTATCTCTTGAAGGCCAGATTTCTCGAAAGTCTGCAATTAAAAGTCTAACTGGTGGGCATCAACCTGCTGGGGATCAGATACCATGGAAATTCTGTGAGCTGTACCGCGACACAGTTTTTCCGAGCCTTTCAGGTGCTCGCATTGTACGAATTGCCACCCATCCAAATGCCATGAGGGTAGTTCTCCAGCTGATATATTTTGATATTAACTTCTCCATGAATCTTGAAAATGATTGTAATACTTCCTATGATATTAACATGCAGCTTGGATATGGATCTGCTGCAGTGGAGCTCTTAACAAGGTATGCATGAACTTACCTATAATATTGTGTACTAAACATGATTTCATTATCTACCTTGATCTGGTGAAAGTCTATGAGAATATGCGTCTTTTGGACATGATAAGGCATTAGAGGAAGTATTAACTGAATTCAACGACTATTTGCAAAATTAGTTCCTTTGTTTCTTGTGTTATGAAGATTTTCAGCTATAGGATTACATTGTGACTGAAAATGTTTATTTACTTTGATTACAAATATAGGTATATATACACATTAGAATACACTCAGCCCATACTTTCTCCCACACCTACAACTATCTATAATCAGTCCCATAACAGGCACTGTAGCAATTGCTGCTACCTAGGTTGCACTGACACGCGTCGAGTGTCCGACACGACACGGACACGTGGACACACAAATTTCCAAAAAAATATGTATTTGGACACAGCCGGACACGGCGACTAAAAAAATCATAAAAATATAAAATTATCCATAAATACATAAATATTCAAACATTCATAAAATCCATAATCATTAAGCTTTACAAAATAACGAAAAAACCAATCCAAAATAAGTAAATAACTAATAAAACTAACTTGCACCCTCCACATCTTCATTCGAAAATGTAACTTTCTCTAACTCTGGCTCATCAAGAGAAAGTTCTGCAAATTCAAGTACGTTGACTTCATCTAAAGTTCCAAATGCATCTCCACCAACATCCCAATGTTTTGATTTACCTTCTTGATATTGGGATGAACTCTTAGACAATAATCTAAGATTGTTGTGGATATAAACAAGATCTTCCGCATGCTTAGGTAGTAACCTATTCCTCTTTACCGAGTTAATAAAGGCGTAGGTACTCCAATTTCGTTCGGCACATGAAGATGAGGCCGGTTGTCCAAGTAATTTGAGGGCCAACTTGGCTAGTAAAGGAAAATGATGAACCATTGTTGAACCACCAAATTCTAGGGTCCCATGAATTACTCATTATATTCGATGAGTCATCAAAAGTGTCAACATTGAGACAAAAAAGGCCATGCTCTTCCAATACTTTCTTGTATGTATCATCACATGCTAACAAACAATGAAGGCACTTTTTCCTTTCGACGAATATCTCGTTATCCAAATTGGGAGAGGTTCTTGCGGTATCTTGTCCGAGCCATTCCGGACTATAGAACCTTTCAAAATAATTTACTTCCATAAATATTGATTATGTCAATAAAAAAAAATAAGTAAACATACATAAAATGACATTAAAATACCTTGGATTAAGAGAATGAACTAAACAATGAAGAGGGGTGGTGTTCTTGCTCTAACGAGTTACAAGAATTTCATGGACCACATTATAGAAACTTGAATGCTCCCATAAGGCCTTACTCTCATGTGTTAAGATTGCAACCTTAACTTTTTCAATCATAGCATCCAATATCTCATACACAAAATGAAGACATGGTTTGTCCGTATCACAAAATCTAATCATGTCATGAATGGGTGTAGTGAACTCAATAATGTAATCCACCTTTGCATCCCACCAATCTTCATTGAACACCAACTCCCTTACATGTTTTGCTTTATTTTGGTCATCCTCTTTATATACGAAACTCATCCTTCACTTGTCACCATTTCTATTAAAGAACGTTTAAGAAGCTTCATCCTTCTAAGCATGATAACCATGGAAACAAAGCGAGTGGGTGCAACCGAAAGCAACTTAAGAGAAGTGAAACGGTTGAAAATTGCTAACCTCATAGAATGATTCATAATGAAATTCTTTATCAACATGGCATCTTCATAAACCTCTCTTATCCAAAAACACTCTTCAAAAGTTGCTTCATTATCCTCCACATTCTTAGGCTCACATATATTTTTCAAAGCAAGATTAAGGGTGTGTACAACACATGGGGTCCAAAAAATATGTGGGTACATGCCCTCAATAATTTCTCCTGCACCCTTGCAATTTGCAGCATTATCGGTCATAATTTGAACTACGTTTTCATGCCCCACTTCCTCTACCACCCCTCTCATCAAATTAGAGATAAAAATATTTATCTTTCCTCTCTCCCTCACAATTCACACACTTAAGAAACATAGGACCCTCTCTTGAAACAATGATAAAGTTTATCAACGGTCTCCTTTGCGGATCACTCCATCCATCCGTTACTATAGTTACTCCCCATAATACCCAGGACTTCTTTTTAGGAATCAATAAAGTTTCAACATGTTGTTTTTCTTGGTCAAGAAGAGTTGTTCTTAATTTATTATACCCCGGAGGTACATAACCACCCAAATTATGATTGGCGGCAAAAGTGTATGAGCTAATGAAATATGGATTTCTAGCAAGATTGAAAGGCAAACCACCGATGTAAAACATCCTAGCTATCTCACAATCTAGTTGAGCCCTAGCTTGGTTGTCAAATGATTTCTCCAAAGGTTTTGTAGTCTTTCGTTTCTTCACTAACAGTGAATCGAACTCAGTCTCACTCTGTGTTGAGGAAATAGTAGGTCCTGAAGGAAGGGAGACATTCTTACTAGACCTTAATTTCTTTAGTCTATCAAATTCCTCCTCCTCCTTTAACATT
>CAOJBI010829940.1:0-32097 GCA_948277035.1 Euphorbia corollata | reverse complement strand
AAGTTACCTTCAATTATTAATATTTTAATTTTAAAATATGGAGTTGAAATGTTTTTGAGTTGTTTTATAAGTGGTTGAATTTTTCGGTAAAAATGATTTATAAATGATATTACAAACTAATTAATGTCTAATGCGTCTAATGATGTGTATGTCGTATAAAAGATTCAACTTTCATTTGGTTTATTTTCAAATGTAAAAGATTTTCGCTTCTTGATTATTTGTAAGTCCAAAAATGAACCTTTTCTCTCATGGTTGGTTCATTTTATTAATATATTATGAGCGAGTGTACTTCCCCCTCTAACTTCTAACCCAATCAATTATACATACACGCTAAAGTTTAAGGCATCACCAATCTTTCTGTACGTGGTCCAAATTACCTACTGCTCTCCATATCTTTGAAACTGTTGTTACTCATTCAACTTTCAAAAAGTGAATCAGTTTACCCTTTTATGGTAACATGATGATTTTACTTTTGAAAGATGTCATTCTCTTAATTTTTCTCTTTCCAACAAAAAAACTCACATGTGTCATTTAATAGAGTAAACTAGTGTAATTTTTGCAAGTTAAAGGAGGTAACCAGACATTATCGAAGGTCAGGGGACAATATGCAATTTGATGCAAGTTCAAGGTGTCAATGATGATGTTGATCTTTACTAAAAGGGAACATGTATAAATTAAATGTAATCCAATTCAAAATTCATATTCATAATAAGAAAAAGAAAGGACATTTAAGTTTTGTTATATAAAAATAGACTTCAGACTGTAAATTAAAACATGATGTTTGTTATATACAAATACACATTTATATATAAATTAAACTACCACTGTTTACACTTTTTATTATTAATATGACCTTTAAACTAATGAGTGGATATGCTTCATTTATAAGTTTTTCCAGGAGCAGATTTCATTTGAAGAGAAAATGAAAATTTCTATTTCCTTTGTAAAAGACAAAATATATATAATGCAAAAGTAAACTCTCCACAACAATAACAACAAAACAACAAAGTGAAGCAATGTTTTAAGAATCCCAATTCCCCAAACTCTGCCTTAGCCTCTGCATAACGAAATTTTGTTAGATGCCATCCAATTTTACATGCAGCATTTGACATTTTCTAATTATTAATTGTTGCCTAGGTTCTGCAAAATTCAATTTTTCCGCATAAGTGATGCCTCGATGCCTTTATTCAGTGTGTCATTCCGAATAGCGCAAATGGTTTCCTTCTTCTCTGACGATTGTTTCTCAAGTCGGGATTATGTAAAGATCTTGGCACCTCACTCTGGTTTACTATTGTGTGGTCTTTATGGAAAAATAAAAACTTATTTATCTTTGATGGACGCGTGGCAGCCGAGGATCCCTTTCTCTAGAGCATTTATTTTTGCTGGTTTTTGTTTAAGCGCGGGAAGCGACAAGTTTCTTTGAATGTTTTCCAATTTATTTACGAAACTAGGCTTATTTATCGACTTTGCAGTATCGAAACCACCTTAACATTTCTTCGTCTCTCTATTCCGCATTCCCCTTATTTCTTTAAAAGAAAAAGAATTTGAAAAAATTCATTATATGCTGTAAGCTGTAAGACTTTTGATCAAGAAAAATATTTAGAGTTTTTTTTTTTGTATCAATGAAAGTTTTTATTAAGTAAAAATTACTATATATCAAATTTTCACAAGTAAAATGTCTAGTTTTATATTTTTATAATTTTGTATTAAAATATAAATCAAATTTAATTGAATTTATACTCCTAACATATTTAATTACAATTTTAAAAGTAAAAATGTACAAACCCAACTAGTCCTCCAGTCGTCCGACTAAACACTCAACGATTTTTAAGATATTGAAGTGAAGAATCTACAAGTACCTTATTTTTGAATTGTAACAATCTGCTTTTTTTTTGTTTACTTATAAGTTATTTATATATAAATTCTAAATAAACAATGAGAATCATTACTGATATTTTTATCGTATAAGTGAAAAAACAACTCATAACTTGGTTTGATTAGCTCATGAGCAATGAAAAACACCTATAAGCCTATATATTGCATGGAATTGGTCAAGAAAAAATATGTTTCATGCATGAAATTATATTGACTATATAATTGAGTAAAAGGTTAACCAATTACTCTAATAAAGTTAATTTAATAACGGAGTTTCCTTTCAACCTAAATAAGAATTTTAAGATATAGTTTTAAATAAATGGAGTATAATCATATATATATAAGAAAAAGTAGGCAATATATCATCATCAGAAGAAATAATTATTTAAATATGGGTTGCACGTAATCATATATATAAAGATGAATAGAGCAATTATGGAGACATAAAAATTATTTAGTAATAATGATAATAATTACAAAAGCAAATAAATAATTAATAAAAAAGACGAAAACATATTAATTAAACTAGTAAATTAACACCATTTTATTTGCTGGGTAGTATAAGAATATACAGGAATCTGATTACTTAAATAAGTTTATTCTCCTGTTTTGTTGATTGTTTTAGAAGGCAAAAATGGATGCTCCGCGGCAGCCATTGATGTCTAATATTACTTGCTCCAAAATCAATAATAATAATAATCATCTCAATAGAAAGCATTTCAAGTTCCCCAAAAATTCATTTTATAGGATTAATTCATTTCCTCTTCTAAACCATTTCTCCAGAATCCCAACTTTCATCAACTCTGTTGTTTTCCCTCATCAACAACATCAAACTCGGTAATCTCCTTTCTCTCCTTTGTATTTTGCATTTTGGCTTTACACTATGAAGCTGTTTGGTTCGCTGAAAATATGTTTCATGGAAATGAAATGAATATATTGAAGAATACAAAATAGGATGAACTATTTGTATAGGATCTAACATATCTATTCTTAACTATACCGCACCTCATTGAGTATAAAAATGTGAAAATTTTCTAACTATTTTAAGCATTTTATACAACTTCGTATTTATTTATTTCTAATTTCCTGTATTTAAATAAAATAAGAGAAAAAATTTTTTATTTAAAATTTGTATTTACAGTATTTTGATACATAAAATTTGAGAAATATGGCTCTACTCTTTTTTAACTGATTTATAACTTACTGAAACTGAACCGTACTTATTTCAATATAAAGTTATATAAACGAATTAACTAGTGAATAAGTTGAAAAACTTGTATATGTAATCAGTTTTGCAATGTTTGATTTGATAGCAAGAACAGCTACCCGCAAAGCAAATTTTGCTTAAAAAAAGCCATTTGATGAATATTCCAAAATTGTTGTTTTATACATGTAAATGGCAACAAAAATTTATCAAATACTCATGATCTGACCTTTGTAATATAATTTAATTTTTGTTGGTAATCATAGAAATTTTTTTTATCTGCTTATTTAATTCGTTGATTTTGGTTGTATTATGCAAAGGATTTAATTACTTCCTGACTATCAATAATTCGTTGATCCAACATGACTCGGGAAATACAAATTCATATCTGATTTTTTTGGTGATAAAATAATTTTACTAGAGTACGTAAAAAATATAAATAATACAGTATTCTTAAAAAATGAATAATTATCCTTATTGGATTGAAGTAATATATATAAATGAAAAAACTTATTATCATAGGTGTAGTGAAATTAATAAAACATTGTACTCTTCTCTATTTGGAGACAAATTTTCCTTTATCAAATGGATTTTTTTTTCTTGATTATAATGTTTTCAATAAAAAAAAAAATTAGTTTTCTTTGACTTGATTTTCGTTAAAACAAGAAATTGCATGCATATTTAGCTAAGTAGCTCTAAAAGCACTTTAGTGTTGTTTGGTAAAAAGAAAGTACGGAAACCTAACTTTTGCCGAGGACAACAAATTTCAAATTTATAGTGGGGAAACTGGGCATTAGGTGGAGAATGAAATTAAAATACTCACTTCAATTATTTTATTACACATTTTACATGTAATAAAAATGAAAGGTATAAAAATATTAATTTACTTTTACATTAAATTCAGGTTAATATATCTTATATCTAATTAATGAACTTCTTTCTTGAAATAACATGTGAATAAATAAAGGTATATTTAAAAGAATAATGAAAAAAATACATAAAATATTGAGAATGACAAGTAAAATGGGTCTTCAAATTTTAGGTTAGAAGATAAGTAAGAAAAATATAAGGGAGTACTTTTTTTTATCTTTTTAATTATAGTCTGACAAATATTAATTAAGTTTAAATCAATTGATATATCTTTAAGAAAATGTTAAAGACTGTATGTTCAAATTCTTAAGCTCTTGAAAATGTTAAAATTTATTATGATTTTTAAAATATATAGCGTGTTGTTACATTTTATATTTGCTCTTGGGCTCCGAAATATTAACAATGGTACTTATATTCAATACGGGGAGAGAAAAAAGAAAAAAAAAACTAAAATTATTAGGTTTGGTTTCCTGTTCATATATTTTTAGTTTTCAGTTCGGTTTAAAAACTGAACAAACCGAGAACCGAACCAAAATATTCATATATAAATTATATTTCATTATATGTTGACAATATTATTTTTCGAATTAACAATAAGTTATTTGTGTTAATTCTTATTTCTTAGCCACTTTTATATTACAAATACAAAGAAAAAATTTAATTCGAAAACTGAGTTGAAATAATTCGGTTCGGTTTGGACCAAACCAAAACATATTAGATTCTAACATTTTACTTATTTAGTTTTTGGACCGAACCGATGTTTGCTCTCCTCTAATGCTGATATAATACTTTTCTTGTACAATGATGAAATTGATAAATGGCAGGGAGGACGACAACGGGGTGACAACATTGAGATCAAATTCAAGCCATGGAAAGGTGAGGCTTATAATAAGGGTAGACAAACAAGTAGAATATGGAGAAGAAGTGACAATAATAGGGTCTGCAAAAGAATTGGGCCAATGGAAGAAGAAAAAGGTGACCATGTATTGGAGTAAATGTGGATGGGTTTGTGAGTTGGAACTCATTGGAGTTGATGCTATTGAGTTTAAGTTTGTCATTATCAAAATTGACGGGAGTTGGGTTTGGGAAAGTGGAAATAATAGAGTGCTTAAACTATTTAAAAATGGAAGTTATGAAATGGTTTGTCAATGGAATTCAACTTCCGAGCCTTTACATTTGTTGCCTATGCTTGATTTGGAAGAGAGCGAGGATTGCTTGCAAGTCGCCACGGGGTCTTATGCTGCCCATTGTCTATGCGCACCGACTCCAACTCCAACACAAGGGAAACACAGGTATATATATGATATGTTTTTCGCTCCGAAATCATTTAATCATTTTCAAGGTTTAGCTGTAAAATTGTATCGAATTTTGGTTGCAAATACTTACTATTGCAACTCTTTAGCAGCAACTTGTTACAATTATTTTCTTGTTGCCAAAAAATATTTTGTTTTTGCAACAGAAAAATAATTGGTACTTATTTATGTTATAAATCTGTGACACTTGCGTAATTTACAACAAAAAGTTGACGTAAATGTGCTGATTAAAATCGGTTTGTAGTAGATGCTTTGACTTAATTTGTTGCTAAATAAGTGTTTTGGCAACAAAATGAATGATATTTCTTATAGTGATAAGAAAGTTAGTTATGTAACGGATAAATAATTAAACTTTCATTTAAATATATGATCAGTACATTTTATTTATTTTACTTATATAATTTATAAATCCTCACATTTAGTCTCTCTCATCAAACTCCTTATAAAAAATGTTGCCATATCATATTATTTTTTTTCGTAGTCGCCATATCATATTCTTAATTTGATACATAATAATGCATTTTTTTCATATGTTCGTAACTTGAAGAATGCATTGGATAGTCATCAAATTTTTATTTTATTTCGTGATAAGATTTAATAGTTCAACCATGACGAATCGATTTGATGTTGTAACAGGGAAGATGAGAAGACGATGGAAAAATCAAAACCAAAAGCGGGATATGAAAAGGTTCGTGTAATTGTGAAGCTAGATCACCGGCTTGAATATGGAGACAGTGTAGTGATAATAGGGTCTATCAAAGAATTGGGTGAATGGAAGCAGCCAGTGGCCATGTGTTGGACCGAATCGGGATGGGTCTGCGAGTTAGAGTTAACTTGTGATGAATATATTGAGTACAAGTTTGTGATTGTGAAAAAGGATGGCACTTGGATTTGGGAATGTGGTCATAATAGAGTCATGAAATTATCTCAATGTGGTAAATATGAAATGGTTTGCCGTTGGAATTCCACTGCCGAGCATATACATTTATTGAATATGATACCGGATCTGAATGAGAATGAGAATCATTTCCATCTCGTGGAGACTATTCCTTATCCCGTTGCCCAGCACTGGAATCGAGAGAGATCCACCTCGTATACATCACCGGTTCATGACGATCGGAGCACTCATGTAAAGAGTAAGATTGAGAATGAGAGAAAAGATCATCTCCATGTTGAGGTGGAGAACATTCCTTCTATTGGGCACCACCAGCACCAAACGAGTTCTACCTCATGCAGCTCGTCAACTCACCATAAGAACACGAATATCGAAAATGAGAATAAGAATGCTGATGACTGTCTCCATCTCAAGGAGGAGAGTGTTGCTTCAAATCACCAACACCGGCAGCAAGAGAGATCTATCACATACATTCCACCAACTCAACATCAAAATATCCACATTAAAAATCAGAATGAGAGCGGGGATCGTCTCCATATCGAGGTGAAGACTAATCCTTCTATTACGCAGCACCAGGGTCAGACGAGTTCTACCACATACGTCTCATCAACCGTACACAAGGACACGAATATTGAAAACGAGAAAAAGAATGAGGGCTGTCTCCATCTCAAGGAGGATAATATTGCTTCAATTTCACAACACAAGCAGCAAGAGAGATCTATCACATACATTCCACCAACTCAACAACAAAACACTAATATTAAGAATAAGAATGAGAATGACGAACATCTCCATATCGAGGTGGAGGCTAATCCTTCTGTTACGCAGCACCAGAGCTCTACCACATACGTCTCATCAACCCTACACAAGGACACGAATATTGAAAACGAGAAAAAGAATGATGACCGTCTCCATCTCGAGGAGGATAATATTGCTTCAATGTCACAACACAAGCAGGAAGAGAGATCTATCACATACATTTCACCAACTCAACAACAAAACACACATGTTATGAATAAAAACGAGAATGAGGATCGTCTGCATGTTGAGGTGGAGACGAGTCCTTCTATTACGCAACACCAGCGACAAACGAGTTCTACTTCATACGTCTCATCGACACACAAGGACACAAATGTTGGAAACGGGAACAAGAATGATGACCGTCTCCATCTTAAGGAGGAGAACATTGCTTCAATTTCCCAACACCAACGGAAAGAGAGATCTATCCCATACATTTCACCAACTGATCAACAGCAAAACACTCAGACCACTCAGACCAAGTACAAAAATGATAATGAGGACCATCTCCGTATTGAGGTTGAAACCAATCCTTCTATTACACAACATCAACAACAAACAAGTTCTACCTCGTACACCTCATCAACTCATCACAGCGAGAACACGAATATTGAAAATGAGAATAAGAACGAGGATTGTCGCCATTCTGACGAGCAGACTACTGTTTCTACTTCCCAACAAAAGCACCAAGAGAGATCTATCTCGTACATCCCACCAGCTCGACAACAAAATACGCAAACCGATACACATTTGAAAAAGAGGTATATTCGCAACACCTGCTACAAGTTATAATAGTCACTAAATTTTGGAGTTCATATATAGAAAATCACATAAGTTTCATATAGGATAGAGAAAATTAAAAAATAATAGAAAATAACGTACGTCAAAACACGGGAATAAAGGATTTTTTTATAAATAAGGAAAAAAAAAACTAAAAATGATTAACTGATTTATATGAAAAATGGAAACTGGAAAGTGGCAAGGGTTGTAAAAATTTGATTTCAGTACAAAGCAGGAAAAAACCCAATTCTATTTCTGTTCTTCTTCTTCTTCTTCTTTCATTGCACAAATGGATTCTCTGCGTGTGTCGCAGCAATTGTCCATTCATTTTTCCAAACTATATCTCATTCCAAATCAATTCAAATTCCTCCATCCTAGCTTTCTTTTCATATTCTCCACCCTTCTTCCGGTGTTCATACCTTCATTTGCGGTGTTTCCATTTCTCCAACTAGGTATTCATCTCTTTTTCGTTTCTTTTTCATAATTAAGTTATCAATCAATTTCTTCAATACAATGTATGTATTCTTTTGAATCATATGTTATTTTTTTTAACAGTTTACTCGTGGTTGAATTCGATGATCAGTTAAATTCAATTTCCATTATATCAGATGAATGCATTTTGAACATTTTGTTTTAGGATTTTTTGATGCCTTAGTCATGGAATAGTGAGTGATATTTTAGTGAACAAGAACTCGTCTTAGTATTTTCAGCTTTTAACATTTCAAATTAGCTTCCTGATCAAGATGTAGCCGGTTGAGAAAAGTGAGATACCTAGATATTTGGACGTTTGTTCAAGGCCTTTATTTGTAATTTTTGCAAAGTTGGTGATGAAATTGCTTAAATTGCAGGGAGGAGATAACCACAGTATATTCTAAGCCAAGAGATGGAAAGGTGAGGATTAATGTTTGCATAAATCACCAAGTTGAATCTGGAGAACATGTTGTAATTGTAGGATCAGCGGAAGAATTGGGTCAATGGAAGGAGAGGGTACCAATGAATTGGACAGAAGCAGGATGGGGTTGTGACTTGGAGTTAAAAGCAGGTGAGTCAATTGAGTACAAGTTTGTTGTTGTTAGAACGAGCGATAATGTGGTATTGGAAAGTAGTGATAACCGAACCTTGGAACTCCCTAAAAGTGGGAGCTATTCGATGAGTTGTCAATGGAATGCAACTTCTGAGCGTATTCATCTATTACCTGTGGATTTAGAGAAGGGTAGTGCTTCTACTTCCCAACACCAGCAACAAGAGAGATCTATCTCGTACATTCCATCAAGTCAACAGCAGAACACTCATATTAAGAATGAGAATGAGGATCATCTCCATCTTGAGGTGGATACTAATTCTTTTACAACGCAGCACCAGGTTGAAACGAGTTCCAGCTCATACACCACGTCAACTCACGGGAAGAATACAAATACTGAAAATGAGAATAAGAATGAAGATTGTCACCATCCCGACGAGAAGACTACTGTTTCTGCTTCCCAACACCAGAACCAAGGGAAATCTATCTCATATGTCTCACCATCTCAACAGCAGAACACGCAAACTGATACACATTGGAAAAACAGGTACGTTTACAACTTCAACTACGAAATTACGAATTATAATAGTCACTAAAGTTTGGAGTTCTTATAAAGAAAATTGCTAAAATTTCGTTGTAGTCAATACAATCTCACTCTGTAATTTATTGGAACTAAGCACTAAAATAACGATGTTCCAAGACAACACCAAGTTAAACCTACTAGCACAACTCCACACAAACTTTGGTCGATAAGAAAATTGCATGTTTCACTTATGGCGTCCATGTGTGTAACACTATACATAATAAATGCAAAAAATTGAATTTCAAAATTAGTTGGAGTTGACTTGGTGTTGTACTCGCACTTAAGAATCTATATTTACTGTGTCACGTGATCATTTCAATACTACATTTTTATGATTCAGGGAATCAGTGACTTTTATTAACATTAAAATGAAAGTAATTTTCTTGATACAAATTAAAGTTTAGTGACATTAGACACTCAAACTCTAAACATTACTTACCATCTGTGTAATTAAGATTAGATTGCAAATCATTGCGTGTAATAATATATTTCCCTGTTAAATTAATAAATTAGAACAACAAAGCTAAAACATGAATAGTTAATTTATGTAAAAAATGGAAAATGGAAAGGAATGTTAAATTTGACTTCAGCACACGAAAAATTGTAAATATCTTCGTATTTTTGTTTTCAGCTCTAACGTTTCAAATTACCTTCCAGATACAGATGTAGGCTATTGAAAACAGTAAGATGCCTGTATATTTGGATGTTTGTTCAAAGTCTTTCGTTATATTTTTTGATAAGTTTGTGACAAAATTGCTTAAACTTGCAGGGAGGAAACGACAAAAGTATATTCTAAGCCAAGAGATGGAAAAGTGAGGATAAATGTATGCGTAGATCACCAAGCTGAATCCGGAGAACGTGTTGTAATTGTAGGATCTGCTGAAGAATTGGGTCAATGGAAGAAGAGGGTGCCAATGACTTGGACAGAAGCTGGATGGGCTTGTGACTTGGAGTTAACAGGGGGTGAGTCATTTGAATACAAGTTTGTTGTTGTGGGAACGGGCGATAATGTGGTATGGGAAAGTGGTGATAACCGAACCTTGATACTCCCTAAAAGTGGGAGTTATGAGGTGAGTTGTCGATGGAATGCAACTTCTGAGCGTATACATTTATTACCTGTGGATGTGGAGAAGAGTAGTGCTTCTATTTCCGAACACCAGCAGCAAGAGAGATCAGTCGCATACAATCCACCAACTCAACAGCTAAACACTCATATTAAGAATGAGAACGAGGATCATCTCCATATTGAGGTGGAGACTAATACTTCTGTTACACAACATCAACAACAAACGACTTCTACCTCATACACCCCGTCAACTCACAACAAGAACACAAATATTGACAGTGATAGTAAGAATGAGGATTGTCGCCATTCCGACGAGGAGACTATTGTTTCCACTTCCCAACAAAAGCACCAAGGGAAATCTATCTCATACATCCCACCAGCTCAACAACAAAATACACAAACTGATACACCTGAGAAAAAGAGGTATATTTACAATTTCAATCACGAATTATAAAAGTCACTAAAGTTTGAAGTTCATATAAAGAAAATCACTTTAATTTCATTATAGTCAATAGAGTCACTCTTTCTATAATTTAATGGAATTAAGCACCAAAATTACGATGTTGGTAGACAAAATCGAGTTCGATCAATAAAAGATGACATGTTTTACAAATATGACCTCTATGTGTGTAACGCTAATCAAATGAAATGCTAAAATTGAAACTTAAAATTGATTGGAGTTGTATTTGCGCTTAAAAAAATAGGTATGTACTTGTTAGGTGATCATTTTGTTACTACATTAACACGAATCTGGGAAATAGTGACTTTATTATCAATAAATTGAAACTTTAGTTATTTAGTTCAGATTGCAAATCATTGCATAATAAATCTCAAAAACGCTTAATTAATTTATAGATCAACAATGTAAACGGATGTAAAATTTGAGATTGGTCATTGGGTGTTTTGATTCTTCTTCTTCATTGCACAAATGGATTCTCTGCATGTATTGCAGCAATTCATTCCTTCTCCCAAAATCAACTTCTCTCCAAAACAATTCAAATTCCTCCGTCCTAGGTTTCCTTTTGTATTCTCCACCCTTCTTCCAGTGTTCATACCATCATTTCCTGTTACTCAAACTAGGTATTCTTCTCTCTTTCGTTTCTTTTTCACAATTAATTTATTAATCAATTTCTTCAATACAGTTTATGTATAGTTTTGCATTAAACTTTAATTTTCTTAACCTCATATTCGTGTGTTAACGATATGACATTCATTTTTTTGATATGATGATCAATTATATGCATTTTAACTTATACCAGATGAATGTATTTTGAACATTTTGTTTAGGATTTATTGACGCTTTAAGCACAGAATAGTGATTGAGATATCAGTGAACAATAATGTAAATGTCTTAGTTTCTTCAGCTTTAAAGTTTCAAATTAGCTTCCTGATGCAAATGTAGGCTATTGAAAACAGTGAGCGGCCTAGATATTTTGACTTTTGTTCATGGTCTTTAGTTATAATATTTGAAAAATTAGCTATAAAATTGCTTAAAATGCAGGGAGGAAATGACAAAAGTATATTCTAAGCCAAGAGATGGAAAAGTGAGGATAAATGTTCGTGTAGATCACCAAGTTGAATCCGGAGAACATGTTGTAATTGTAGGATCTGCAGAAGAATTGGGTCAATGGAAGAAGAGGGTGCCAATGACTCGGACAGAAGCTGGATGGGCTTGTGACTTGGAGTTAACAGGGGGCGAGTCATTTGAGTACAAGTTTGTTGTTGTGGGAATGGGCGATAATGTGGTGTGGGAAAGTGGTGATAACCGAACCTTGATACTCCCTAAAAGTGGGAGTTATGAGATGAGTTGTCGGTGGAATGCAACTTCTGAGCATATACATCTATTACCTGTGGATTTGGAGAAGAGTAGTGCTTCTGTTTCCCAACACCAGCAGCAAGAGAGATCAGTCGCATACATTCCACCAACTCAACAGCAAAACACTCATATTAAGAATGAGAATGAGGATCATCTCCATATCGAGGTGGAGACTAATACTTCTGTTAAACAACATCAACAACAAACGAGTTCTACCTCATACACCCCTTCAACTCAAAACAAGAACACAAATATTGACAGTGAGGGTAAGAATGAGGATTGTCGCCATTCCAACGAGGATACTATTGTTTCTACTTCCCAACAAAAGCACCAAGGGAAATCTATCTCATATATCCCACCAGCTCAACAACAGAAAACACAAACTGATACACATGGGAAAAACAGGTATAATCACAACTTCAACTACAAATTAGAAGTCACTAAAGCTTGAAGTTCATATAAAGAAAATCACTTAATCTTCATTATAGTCAATAAAGTCATTCTTTTTATAATTTATTGGAATTAAGCACCGAAATGACGATGTTGCTAGACAACATCAAGTTAAACCTTGTAGCACACTTCACAGTACACGCAAACTTTGATCAATAAAATATGACATGATTCACAAATATGGCATCCATGTGTGTTACACTATACAGATGAAATGCAAAAAATTGAAATTTAAGATTAATTAGTTGACATGGTGTTGTACTGAGACTTACTTGTCACATGATCATTCCGGTACTACAGTTTTACAAATTAAGTAAATAGTGACTTTATTTGTATAAAGATGAAACTTAACTAATTTTCTTGATACAAATTAAAGTTTAGAGACATTGGCACTCAAATACTAAACTTCAGTGACCATCTATGTAACTAAAATTAGATTGCAAATCATTGCATGTAATAATATATTTCAAGATTAAATAAACAAAAGAGGGAAAAAATTACATGTTGTCAGTTTTTTGTTCACAATAATCAATTATATTTATTTTCCCTTATATAGGAGGAATGGATTTTGAACATTTTGCTTTATGATTTATTGATGCTTTAGCCATGGAATAGTGATTGAGATGTCAGTGAACAGTAATGTAAATGTCTTAGTACTTCCATTAGCCACTTTTCAAAATGGCTTCCTAATAAATACAGATGTAGGCAATTGATAACAGTGAGATGCCTGGATACTTGGATGCTTGCTCAAGGTTTCTTTGTTATAATTTTAAAATTTTAGCGATAAAATTGCTTAAATTGCAGGGAGGAAATGACAAAAGTATATTCTAAGCCCAGAGATGGAAAAGTGAGGATAAACATTTGCATAGATCACCAAGTCAAATCCGGAGAACATGTTGTAATTGTAGGATCTGCTGAAGAATTGGGTCAGTGGAAGAAGAGAGTGCCAATGAATAGGACAGAAGCTGGGTGGACTTGTGACTTGGAGTTAACGGCGCGTGAGTCATTTGAATACAAGTTTGTTGTTGTGGGAACGGATGATAATGTGGTATGGGAAAGTGGTGATAACCGAATCTTGAAACTCCCTAAAAGTGGGAGTTATGAGATGAGTTGTCAATGGAATGCAACATCTGAGCGTATACATCTATTACCTGTGGATTTGGAAGAAAATGAGGTGGAAGTAGGGATTTCACATGAAAAAGTATATGTTGATGATACATCTCGTGTGGAGGTGGGGACTAGTACTTCTGTTGAACAAAGGCAGGACAAATCTGCCTCCACCACGCGATCTAATGAGCAGAGGAACGTAGAAAGTGAACAGCAATGGGACACCTCAGGCCTTGAGGGATTTTCTTTAAAGCTAGTTGAAGGCGATAAAAATGGAAAGAACTGGTCGAAAAAGGTATTTGACAATGCACTATTTGACATATAGTTTTTGGTATATTTTAAGAGATTTGGATACTCATCTTTTTCACCTTTTGTGACACTTGACATAGAATTCACGTGGTAACATTGTTGAAAATTACAATGACTAATTATTTTTTTTTATCATATTTTGGCCTCTACTTGGGTTCATATGCTTTCAATTTTCTTTGTTGTATTAGTTGATGAATGAGATAGCTGAAATTCTACCAATTGCTGCCTGAGATATTATGATTTTGTTGTCGTACTTGAAATGATTGAGAATAAAAAAAATTCAGCGAGAGATGTGAAATTCATCATGCAACCAAGAATATTTGACAGGAGCTGAAACTAAGTGATCGAGTTTTGTGAGATAGGAATTTCATGAATTTAGGATTAAAAAAAACACATTTGATAGAATGAACATGACAGGATATGTGCTCAAGAATATAGGCTGTGTAAAATTAACTATATGTAATGGTTTCTGAGTTATAATGTCATGCATATGCATTTTTAGTATGATCTGTTTGGAACGCAAATCAATGCAATCCATATGCTGCAACTTGTGGTGCACAAGAACTATTGTTTTCCATTAATTGAAAAGGCCATGAACATTCGGCATAGAGATGCTTCCCTAGTCAGTTCAATCTACTTTACTTACTAGAAAACACAATTCATGGGATTCATGGATCATAATGGTTTACTGACTGGTGGGCAAACCACACTTTATTTCCTGGTTTTCTTATTTCTCCTTTAAAGTTTGTGTTAGGAGTCATGAAGAGTAGTTCTTCTGCAAATGGAAATAATTGTTCTTAGGAATATGCTAAACTTTGATTATGGGTTAACAAACTTGTACCAGTTTCCTTAAGATATAGTAATGGCGTAGTCACAAAGCATGTCGCTTCAAATTTGTATTGTTTTCTTTGCGTTTGATTTTTCAAATGAAGCTGGTAATTTTATATATAAAAAAAGAAGAAAAAGTTGACATATTTGATGCCCAAATTTAAGGGTAAACTTGGTAACAACTTTATAAGTTTCAAGACCAAACTAGACATTATTTATCCTTGGAAGGACTACTTCTCTCTTGTAACAAGAGCACTATGTTTCAATTTTTGTAAAAGTTTTTCAGAATATTTTAGACATTGGGGATTTGTAGAAACTGCTTTCTTGATAAATATTTGTCTTCCTGTTTACAACAACAACCAAGCCTTAATCCGATGCTAGGTGGGGCTATCTTTAAGCATAAATAATTTAACTTAGTATGATTTTGCTTAACATGTTATGCAAGTTTCTTAAAATATTTTAAAGTTTTAAGTTAATTCCGAGTGAGTGTTTTGGTTTATTTTGTGTCAAATATGTGTAAATCTTCTGTTACTTCTATTACATTTGTCATTTTCTTCAATTTCTATATTAGTTTTATGCTTTCTATCCTGGTTTTTATAAAACCATGTAATCGTATATGAGAACTGATTCGGTTGCTTTCAGTCATTAGTGTTGGGTAGTCAATCAAATTAAATAATTTCTTCAATTGCTTATTTCATATAAACATTGAATTCACTTCTATGTTAAGCTCGAAGTTGTTCGTGAACTATTGGTTGGCAGTCTTCAGTCTGAGAATCTGTTGGAATCTCTCCTATGCTCTGCTATTTATTTGAAGGTATTTCGTGGTAACTTTCTCTTCTTTTACTGAATTTTTCTTTACATCCCCCTTAGACTTCTGTGTTATGCAGTGGATCAACACGGGGCAAATTCCTTGCCTTGAAGATGATAGTCATGACAGACCAAATCAGAATGCTCAAATTTCCAGGCTTATATTTCGGGAACTAGAAAGAATTTCATGCAGAAAAGATATTTCACCAAAGGTATTCTGTGTCGTTTTTGTTTTCTTTCTTTTTTTTTTTTTTTTGCTTACAAAACAAAGTACTTTTCTAGTTTTTTGGAAATAAACCATCAAGGCAAATATTGCTGTATCATGGTGGATATAAGGGATTTGTGTATATAGAGTGCTTTGATTAACTCGTAATCTGTCAGCAGCTCTCTAAATACATAGTGAGGATGATTGTTCATGCTCACTAATTGATTCCATAAGCCTCTTTAGCTCAAATTCTAAAATAGCTTTGAACTTAATCAATTTTTTTCGGTAAGCTCTAAACTTAATCAATGAGGACATCAATTACCATTGTTTGTCTTTTGCCCTTATTATTAAGAAGTAATTATACTAAAAAGTACATGCTTCTATCTCTGCATATTTCTTACAACAGAAGCCTTAAGTTGAAGCCTGTGCAGAAAAAATCTAGGTGTGGGGTGGTTTTAAAAAAGCTAGATCTTTTTACTATTGTTACTGTTTTCCCCTATCTAGTTATGGTGGTGTGTTTTAACTTTATCGTTATCTAAAACGCTTAAGATATTCTATTATCTGAATGTATTTCACTTTCAATTCCTAATGATCTTTATTTTGCAGTGCGCCGATTTTTCGTTTATGTTTTTGTTACTTTTAGTTATTATCTTCATATATGATGTTCAGGAAATGCTTATTATCCGAAAGATCCACCCTTGCTTACCTTCTTTTAAGGCAGAAGTTACAATGTCTGTTCCTTTAACTCGAATTAGAGACATTGCAAATCGAAATGATATCCCTCATGATCTCAAGGTTAGTACAACTCCGAGACTTGGTAAGATATCTTTTCATTAATTAGGTAATTCGTTTTAAGTTGTTTATTTCTTCACTCCAGCAAGAAATCCTTATAATACAAAATAAGCTCAGTTGCAATGCTGGACTAGAGGGTTTAATTGCTACAGAAGCAATGCTGGAAAGAATTACGAAGAATCCTGGATTATATAGTCAAGCATTTGTGGTAGAATTCAAGAAATTCCATCTCGAAATTAAGGATTTTTTCTATGCAGGAAGGTATGGTTTCACCGTCTTGAAATGCTATTATTCAATATTGTCTATCTCAACAGCCTTGATTTTCTACCAGATAGCTCTTTCCATTCCATTGAAGCTTTTTTTTCTTCTCGTTAAATATTTTTTTTGCACTTCAATGTTCGTGTCTTATACTTTTGTACATTATTGTTTTGTTTTTCATCTGTATTGATTAGTTTGGGCTGATTAAAGTACTAGTTTTTATTGAAAGAAAAGAAACTGCACTACTAGTTCAAAATCATACTTGCTAGCCAAGTCATTTCCTTTGGTTGACTAAAATCCTTTTGTCTAAACTTCAATATTGACCACAGGTCTAAGCAATAAAGCCTAGTTATGTGAGGCCTGAATTTTTTTAAACATGCCTTCTTCTGTGTAGAAACTTATGTTAGCATAAGATTGTCATAAATAAGTGTTCAAAATCAAACTTGTAAATGAGAGCTTAAAATAATTTTATATCTCGAACATAGCGGATAGCCCAAAGGCCACCATGTATTCTGCTGAATTTTAATTAATAACATTAAAAATGAAGTAGGGTCAGCATTCAAAATTTGAAATTTTTTGACTTGAAATGTTTGATACTATGTGAAACCAATATTTCCAAATGCTACAGATTATTGAAGAATAAGATTGTGGATCTACTGAAGTTGATACACAATACTTTTGCCTTAAAGTAGAAATGAACGAAATTTAAAATATGATTAAGAAAGAGTTTGGGTGAAAAAATATGCAAAACTTCAAACAATGTAGACTGTTAGATATTATAGAGAAGAATTGAGAATTGATATTCTTTACGTGGCAAAGGAGTTACAATATACACATGTTGGATACATAATAGGTAACAAAATAATTCTAATCCCTATAATTTCTCCTCCAATAATGTTTAGCTAATATGTTCACATTCTATAATACCCCTCCTCAAGCTGGAGTATAGACATTGATCATGCCTAGCTTGGTACAATTGTAATTGACCAGATTACCTGGTAAAGGTTTAGTGAAAGCGTTTGCTAGTTGACTCCTAGTTCTGATATGTTGAGTAGAGATTGTGCCATCTTCTAGCTTTTCTCGAATGAAATAAAATAACAATCAACTTCAATGTGTGTTGTTCGTTCGTGATGTACAAGATTGTTGGCAATGTAAATAGCTGCTTCATTGTCACACCATAGTCTCATTGGTTTTGTTTGAGCAAACCCAATTTCTTCAAGTGACGTAACCATACAAGCTCACATGTGTGTTTGCGCCATAAACCTATATTCAGATTCTGCACTGGAACTTGATACAACTGTTTGCTTCTTACTTTTCCAAGACACAAGGTTACCTCCAACAAACACACAATAGCCAGTTGTGAATCGCACACAATACCCAGTTGTGAATCGCCTATCTGTGATATCACCTGCATAATCAGCATCTGTAAATCCCTCTACCATATAGTGACCGTGCTTCTAATACAAAATTCCACGTCCAGGTGCTCCTTTGAGATATCTCAAAATATGAGCCAAAGCATCCCAATGTGAAGTTGGTGTTAATACGAACACACACTGACTGGAAATGCAATGTCAGGACATGGAATTGTAGGATAGTTCAATTTTCTGACGATTTGTCTGTACTTCTCCAAATTCTCCAATAAATCTCAATCTTCAACTTTCAACTTCACATTTGGTATCATTTGTGCATCCCATGTTTTTGCTTTAGTCAAACCAACGTCTAGATTAGCAAATTCCTTTACGACAACGTGATACTTCAATTCCTTGAAAATACTTTAGTGGGCCTGGGTCTTTTGTTTGAAATCGAGTTCCAAGGAATGCTTTCAACTTCTTTTTTCTAGCTTCATCACTACTAGTAAGGATGATATCATCCACATAAACAACTAGTAAGATACACCCGGAACTAGATGATGTTAAGAATACCCAGTGATCATATGCACTTCTTTGTAGGCCAAACTCAATTACTTCTTCATTCAACTTCCCAAACCAAGCACGAGGAGATTGCTTCAAGCTATACAATGACTTCTTTAACCTTCATACTTTCCCTAACTTCCCGTAAGCAACAAACCCTGATGGTTGCTCCATATAAACTTCTTCACTTAAATCATCATGTAAGAAAGCATTATTAATGTCAGATTATGAAGTGACCAGTTGTAATTTACACGCAATGAAATAAAAAATTGAAGCGACTAGGTAAAGGTCTTGAGAGTAATCTACCTCGTACTTATGAGCATAACCCTTAGCAACTAAGCGAGCCTTTGATCAAGCAACAGAACCATCTGGATTTATTTTAACTGTGTAAACCCACTTACGTCCAATAACCCGTTTGTACAAGATCCCATGTGTTGTTATTCTCAATACCTTCATTTCTTCTTTCATTACCATTTGCCAACCACCATGAGCAAATGCTTCCTTCAAAGATGAAAGATGTGGGGATAGTAATAGAATTTAAGGAAGCTACAAAAGACTTGGCGGAAGAAGATAAAGCATAGGATACAAAGTTAAAAATAGGATAAGTATATGTTCGTTTACCGTTGTAGAAAACAATCGTAATGTCAGGGTTACGTATAGGTGGAGGATCAGGAGATGAAGTAGAAGAGATAAGGGGTACATCTTGGGTTACTGAAGAAATTGTTGGAGGCTTTAGTGCACGGTTTTAACAAACATGACGGACATACAGGACGAGGGATAGAGACCACTTGTTCATATTTAAGGAGATGTTTCCTTATTGTATAGAATAGAGTCTCATAATCTAAATCATTAGGAGAAGCAGAAAATACCCTAGAAACCAAATAACGACCCAAAGGAGAAAACAACAATAACCGTTGTGGACAAGAGTAGCCCCAAAAGACACATTTGAGAGCTCTGGGATCAAGTTTTGAAATTTGAGGTTACATATCTTGAATAAAGTAAGTACATCCAAACACATGGGGAGCAATTCCAAACAACTTTTGTGAAGGATAAAAGAGAAAATATGGTATTTTACCATTGAGAATTGAGGAAGGCATACGATATATTAAGAAGCATGAGTAAAAACGCATCAGCCCAAAGCTCTTTTGGAACCTGCATCTGAAACATAAGAGCCTGAGAAACTTCTAACAAGTGATTATTCTTTTTCCCTTATCCACCCCATTTTGCTTTGGAGTTACAATACACGAGGTTTGATGGATAATTCCCTTTAAAGATAGGTAAGTGCTCAAGGAAGATGAAAGACATTCCTTAACATTATCACTCCATAAGATGCGTACAGATTTATTAAGTTGTGTTTGAATTTCAGCATGAAATGAACGAAAAATGGAGAAAAATTATGAACGATTTTCCATGAGATATAACCAATGAGAGTAATCGTCAACAATGTCACAAAACAACAAACCATATTTTGACAAAGTAAGACATGGTAACCAAACATCAAAATGTACCAAAGAAAAATGAGTATCTACTCGTTTATCACTTATTAGTACGTGGAGGGTAGGAAACTCTATGGTGTTTGGCAAGTTAACATGATTTACACTCTATTTTATACTCATTTTTCAAATTAGGATCAAAATTTTGTAAGATTTTGAGAGGAGCGAGGCCAAAACGATAATGCAATTGGAGAAGAGACAAAGGTTCACTAGCATATACCATTGATTTTGTAAGATTGTATTCGTAGAATTAAGAATATACAAACCATCCTTCAAGGTACGCATAACAATAATATGCTTTTTTTCAAGATCCTGAAAAATTCAATGGCTACGGAAGAAAATGACACAACAATTTAGAACGTTTGTGAGTGAACTAATGGATAATAAGTTAAAAGGAAAATGAGATAAGCATAAGACAGAGGACAAGTGAATTGACAGGGTTGGTTGTGCCATCCTCGCACCAATTACTAAAGCAGAAGACCCATTAGCCAAAGTTACACTTGGCAGATTGGATACCATTTGCACTGATGTCAACATATCAACTATATCGGTTACATGATCTGTTGCTCCAGAATCAATAACCCAACACGAAGCAAATGTTGAAAGGTAAGCAACAGGATATTAATTAAGGTTAATATTGATTTCGACATTTTCATCAATGAACCAATCAAACCAAAAAACTATAATTAACACAATAGAATCACACTATCGAAAACAGAATAGCAATTTGCCCAACAATTATGAGAGCAATCTGAATTCAAAACATGTTATCCCATCTATATCTTGAAGCAAACAAGAACGAATTACCTAACTGACCACATAGGATGGCTTGAGATCAAACGAGGTTGAAGAAAAGGTAAACTCGGTCACCGGAAGTCTTCTCACACGCTGCTACGCTTTGGCGATTGGGATTCCGACAAAAGTTATTTACGGCGCGTGAATGTCACTCTTGGGTTGTCTAGACTCCTGACTTCACCTATTCTCTTGATCGGCACCTTGAGAATAGTGCAGAGAGGGTGGTGAGTAAAAATAGATTCTAAAAGAATGGAAGAGAACAAACGCCAAAATGGGTTCCGAATTCAAGGAATATAACGGAGACATCAAAGCTCTGGTACCATGTAGAAGTAAAGAGAAGAATTGAAATTGATATTCTTTAGGTTAGTCAAAGAAGTTACACGTATTTATCTGATGTTGGGCAGCCGTTATATTTGTTTCACGCTTCAAATGGATTTGGAGTGTGAGGAGGACATGGTTTTTCGATATCCCACATTGCTAGAGCCTTAGGTATTGTTGCTCCTTATATAATATCACATGCATGAAATATGGGAGTAAGGCTAATTACTAGATTCATTATGAGTAATAGTAATTAGTTAAAATTATATTATGTTGGTTGTTTTCCCTTAGGCAATAGCCATAGTACCCCATTGTGGATAGAATAGTTAGGCTTACTTGTCTTTAGTGAGATTGTTAGTATATATTCGGGTTAGGATGTAATGAGAAATTTATCAAATGAATTAATCCAAGTTTCTATATTCTCCCTATCTTCTTATTCAACCCTGATTCTGTTTCTTTCTCACCAAAATCTTTTCTCTTCTACCTATTCTATTCTAATCCTGTCACTCAAATCTGATATTGTGATAATGGTATGAGCATGTAAATCCTATTATTATCAATGAAATCAATTATCTTTTCTCTTCTCTTTTATTCTATCCTTCCCTAATTTTCCCTTTCTCTTCTATATATTCTGTTCTCTCCTACCCTTTCTTTTCTAATTTCTGTCACTAAGATCCGAAGTTGTGAAATACATGTGATGCAGCCCTCACTCCTTATTATAGACTTAATATTTTCTTTTTCATCTTTTCTGAAAAGATGGAAATATAGGCAGTCTCTCTGACTAGAGAAGTGCTCGATTTTAGTAAATAAACTTACAGATGAGAATTGCTCTTCACAATGGATTTCCAAACAAATTCTCCACTAGTGGAAATCCTTGTAACAAAATGTCTGATTTCATAGTACGTAGTTTATGTCCTGTCTTATTGAAACATATAGAATCTGCAATGGGCCACATGTTCTTTTTTATTAGATTCAACAGTTTTTGCAATATGTAATTTTTGCAATATTTAAGTATTTTCTTTTTGTTAAGGAACTTCTGGTGTTCGTGAGTATTATATATATGTTGGATTTTGCAGTCTTGCTGAACACCTTGAATCAATTAGAGAATCCTTGGATGAAAGAGGGAGGTCAGCTCTTAACTTGTTTATGGAATGTAAAAAGGTAAAGTCTTCGTTCCTAAATCATTTTTATGATTTATGTCATGATTCATGAAACTGAAACAAAATAAAATATAAATCTTGATACCATAATATGTTGCTAGTATTGATAATGTACTTGGACACCTCTTTTTTTATATATAACTTAAGCCACATACCCTGTTTTGAAAAATTCAACGGATACCATTTTGCATGACAGTCAAATGTCATGTCTTTTAAGTTTACCCAACTATTAACCTGATAGTTTTATTCTTAGTTTTAACTGAACGATGCAGCAAATATTCAATTACTTTGGATGTGTACCAGTATATGGTTTCTGTGGAGAATAGTTTCTTTCCTTTTACTCTTCATGGATGCCCTTTTGTTAAGTTAAGAGTTGTTAGCATTCAATTTCACAGCACTGAATAATGTAATTTATGTTCGTATTTTTTCTAAACAATGGGTTCTTTTACATTTCCAGAACTTAGATACTTCTAAAGAATCAAGCAATGCACTGATAAAAACCATTCGATCTCTAGCTTCCATAAGAAATATTATCGTGAAGGGTCTTGAAAGTGGTTTGAGGAATGATGCTCCCGATGCTGCAATAGCTATGCGACAAAAGGTGGGATTTTTACAAGTTAATTTATTATCATTGACTAGTAGTTTATTGGTTCTGCTCTAATGTTTCCCTTTTCCTCTGTCACTTTGTGCATATATTTGTTCTTGTGGTTCGTGGTGGGGTGATCCTTTTAGTGGCGTGTTTGTGAAATTGTTCTTGAAGACTATTCATTCATTCTTTTAAGAAGGTATTTACAATATTTTCTTCTCTTGTAAAACTTCAAATTTTCTCAGATATCATAAGAAATTAAATCATATAAAAATCATCCCCCCATCCAGTTAGTGCCTATGTTTCAGGCCCTTTAATTGATTTGTCATTTTATGCTGAGTTTACAATTGATTTATCATTTTATGCTGATTTATCATCTTCCCGTTCAGTTTAATGCCTATATTTCATGCCCTTTAATTGATTTATCATTTTATTCTTCTAAGAAGTATTTACCATTTTTTCTTGTCTTGTAAAACCTTAAACTTCCTCAGATATCATAAGAATTTAAGTCATATAAAAATAATCCTCCCGTTCAGTTTAATGCCTATATTTTTCAGGCCCTGATATCATATGAAATTAAATATAAATATTATAAAAATCCTCCTCCCGTTCAGTTAATGCCTTTATTTTATACCCTTTAATTAATTTATCATATCATGCTGAATTCATTTCCTTGTAGGTATATTAATGTGCTCGAAACTTTGGGAGGCACCAAGTGGCTTGCAGACAATGTGGAAGCAAAGAATGTAAGCTCTTGGAATGAGCCACTTGGCGTCCTCACTGTTGGTGTTTACCAGCTTGGCTTGTCTGGTTGGAAACCAGAAGAATGTGCAGCTATTAGATCTGAGCTCCTTGCTTGGCAAGATCGAGGTCTTGTTGAAAAAGAAGGTACTTATGGTTTTCTCTTTTCCTCATCTTATACTGAAACTGTTGGCTTATTGTAACTTCTACTTCTTAAAGGAAGCGAGGATGGTAAGATGATGTGGGCATTGAGGCTGAAGGCTACTCTTGATAGAGCAAGAAGACTTACTGAGGAATATTCCGAAACACTTTTTGAAAATTTTCCTCATAAAGTACAGGTATAAAAACATACTGCATTTACCAGTATGAGATGCATTGTTTTTCGTGACATGAATTTCATCTGAAGATTTTCAGTTTCATTCAATGAAGCTTCTTGAATAAATTTAGTAAACCTAAAGAGCTAGACTCTAGCAGCATTTAAAACTGTACATTAAGTGCCAATAAGGCTTTTCTGCTACTATGGTAACAATCCTGATAATAACTTTTATTTCCAAATTGTGAACTTGCTCTAATTTGCACTAGAAAACCAACCTTGATGATTGCAGATGTTAGGGAAAGCTTTTAGGATTCCAGAAAACAGTGCAAGGACATACACCAAAGCTGAAATTCATGCTGGGTAAATAACATTTCTTCTTTCAATGAATGTCTATCTATCATCTGGTAGGCATGTTCATATTCTGTATTAGCTGCTATTTGGTCCTAACATATATTGATAACGTTTCTGATTATAAAAATATATTTACCTTTTAACTAACCAAATGAGAATTGTAGGGTAGCTTTTCAGGTATCGAAACTCTGTACCTTGCTTTTGAAAGCTGTTAGAAGTACCCTTGGTTCTCAGGGTTGGGATGTTCTTGTTCCTGGCACTGCTCGTGGAACATTGGTTAAGGTACTCTTATTGATAAATGATACTATGTAAAAGTTAAGGACAACATTTTGATAATATTATATGAAGTTTGTATACAAGAGTTTGCATCTAGATTTGGAAGGAAATAAATCTAATTCCACTAGGAACTCCCATAATCACTCCTATATCATGAGCAATTATCATATCAAACATAAATATTTGAATATTATAAGAGTGGTTAACATTTTGTAAGGAATTCAATTGAATTTTAGCATCTTGATTTCCATGATTGGAACAACAAAAATTAAAACAATTCATTTCTTTCAGGATTTTAACCAATCTATGAACAGGATATGACATGGGTCAATTGATCTTCTAGAAGTGAATAAAGTTGCTACTGTCACTGTTTTACTTTCATCCCACCATAGTCATTGAATGAGAAATTAGATAGGGGGCTAGTGATAGTCCATCAATTTTTTTTGCGTTGGAATTTGTTGTCAATCTTTCCGGAGAAAGTAGTGGTGCAAATGGCAAATTAGGTGAAGTCAGATTATAGATGGGGCTGAAGGCGAATTTCTGTAAGAATTTTTTTAACTTGAGGAATCAAGAGCTATGTTGCAACTCCTATGAGTAAAAACGATGGAGTTGGTTTTTTTTTTAATTTGAGGAATAAGGGGCATTTTGTGCCAATTTTGTTGATTGTGGGGATTGAACCCACAACCCCATACTTCTTGATTTTTTCTAAGAATAAGCCAATGCTTGGTGGTTAGATAGAGTTGGATTTAGAAGAAAAGGAAAAGAAAAAACTATTTGGTTGGAATACACCAATCGAATTTTAAATGGGATGAAACTTGGAATATAAATTACGCTAACTTGCAACAAAATCTCAACTAACAATAGGTAATTATGATCGACAAATGATTGTTAACTATTAAAATTTAAGTTTTTTTTTCTTGACCATGAAATTTGTATTCCATTATTCCATGAAAATATATTTGTTTTGTTCTAGTATTTGAAACTAAATAAATTTTGGATCCCAACTTGTATGAACAAGTGTGATGGAAAACCCACATCATTAAGGCTACTACCGGTTTATCTATAAACTTGCATGCATGAAATTAGGTGTTTCATCCAAAATAGTTATTGCTTGGGTATCATTTAGTTATTTTGGTTTCAGGTTGAAAGGATTGTTCCTGAATCAGTACCCTCAACTATCAAAGGACCTATCATACTTGTGGTTAACAAAGTTAATGGAGATGAAGAGGTTTGTCCTCTTTATCCACTAAATACTCTCTCTTTATATTGTAGTGGTCTTTCTACATATGTCATATATAATGCAGGTATTAGCTGCTGGTAGTAACATTGTTGGGGTCGTGCTTCTCCAAGAACTGCCTCTCTTATCCCGTCTTGGTTTCTGGGCTCGACAAGTAAGCCCTTTTTCCATTATTTAAGGTTACTAGTTACTCATCATTGAAGTTTAACTAAATATGGTTTCTGCAGGAGAAGGTTGTCTTTGTGACCTGCGAAGATGGTGGTAAAATTAGTGATTTACAGAAACTTTCGGGGAATTTCGTGAGGTTATTTATCTTTCAGTAATCGAGCATGGTTTTCTGTTATGATTTTCATGTGATATGGTGGTGGTATTATGATTTTCATGTTTTATTTGCAGGCTTGAAGCATCGTCAAGTGGTGTAAATCTAAATTTAGCTCCACAAAATACTGTTAAAGCTGATGCTGTTGTGAACAATCATTCATACAATGGTAATTCAGCTGTTCAAGCTTCTAATACCAGTCAGGTATGAATTTTGGCGCTTGCATATGTCATAAGCATCAAGTACTATTAGTTTTTACTTTATCAGATTTGACGAGTTTAATTTTTTTTTATCAAGGGTGCTTCGGTAGGTGTTAGACTACTGGAAGATGCAGATGAAGCATCTGCAGGTGCAAAGGCTGCTGCTTGTGGTCGTTTAGCTTCTTTCGCTGCTGTTTCACATGAAGGTAAGTAATACTTCTGTTGCTTGAGATGGCTTTTCTCTCATCTCTCTCTCTCTATAGGAAAAGTTTATTCGATTTCTCATTTAACAAATAGAGTTAGGATTATATAATGGTAATGGCCTGATTGGGATTGCTGTCGCAGCTGCTGTCTCGAAAATCTTCACACAAACTTTTTTGTAGAACAACATATTTTAGCATTGGACATAAAATTTTGGCTCTTAATTCTAATTAATTAGGATATGTTTGCATTTGTTTTCCGGAGCTTTTTGGGACAGCAGTTTAGGAAATCAATCCCAAAACTGGCCCTAAATTAGAAAACATATTAGGAATACTGAATATTGAAATCAAGGGTGACTTCAGCAGCAAAATTGTGAATGAAAAAGGTCCTATCGTAATTTCATTTAAATAGGAGTTAATATTGAATATATAATCAAAAAAATTGAAAGGCTTTTTAATATTCGATTCCTCCCTGAATTCCTCGACTTTTTTAATCTATTTTTACATGTATATATCTAACTGTACCAGTAATGTGATGCATTTGCATTTGAAGTTACAGTTAACAGTCATCAAGGAGTGTCAGCTGCATTTCATGTCCCAAAGGGGGCAGTTATACCATTTGGTTCAATGGAATCAGCCCTAGAGAACAGCGAGTCTAAGGCAACATTCACATTACTCGTCGAAAAGCTAGAAACAGCTAAACTAGAAGGTGGTGAACTGGACAAACTCTGCTCTCAACTCCAGGAAATAATCTCTCATTTACAACCACCAAAAGAGATAATTGATGGACTAGCTAGAACGTTTTCTGGCAACGCCCGTTTAATTTTTCGTTCAAGTGCCAACTTCGAGGCTGCTGCTGTTTATGGTTCAATCCTGAATGTCAGCTCATCAAATACAACCGTCCTTTCAAATTCTATAACCCAAGTTTGGGCTTCACTCTACACAAGTAAAGCAATTATAAGCCGTCGATCTGCTGGTGTACTTCAGAAGAATGCTACAATGGCAGTTCTAGTACAAGAAATGATTTCACCTGACCTTTCGTTTGTACTTCACCAAGACCTCAGATTAGTACAGGCTGAGATTGCTTCTGGGCTAGGGGAAACTCTAGTAAATTCAGGCACTTGGGGCTCGCCTTGGCGTCTTTCGTCAGGGAAGTTTGATGGGGTTGTTCGAACACTGGCATTTGCGAATTTCAGTGAGGAGTTTCAAGTATCTAGTGTAGGCCCTGCTGATGGAAAAGTGACTAGGGTGACAGTTGACTACAGCAAGAAGCCGCTGACTGTTGACCCGATATATCGCGGGCAGCTCGGTCAGCGTTTGGGTGCTGTTGGGTCATTCCTGGAGAAGAAATTTGGGTGCCCACAAGATGTGGAAGGATGCGTTGTTGGAAACGACATCTACATTATTCAAACTCGCCCACAACCTTAGCCGAAGTTTCTGATACTATTATACAGCTAATATGTGCGTGAATGAAGCGATAATAAGCCAAGAAAGTAAGATTTTTAAAATGCCTACTTGATTTTTGATAATAATTCACAAAACATTATGTAGAAATTGTAATGTATATCTGAAGAACTCGGGTTTATCTTGTTCCTCCCAACTGGCAGACTGTTTTTTCTATGAAAAATAGTACTTGTTGCTATAGATTGTACAAGGGTCAATCTCTTAAGGAAGCTGATATAGATTGTTTTCCCCCTGCATGAGTTGTTTCTTCTCGAGGAGAAAATGACTCGGGTTTGTGCTTAGAGGTGATTCGGGGATGAATCTATTCTAGGATTTTTGTGTTGCAAGTTTCATATGAGCAAGTAAATAACGTCCAGAAACTCACCGCACAAGTGAAAGATTGGTTAGAATCTACAAAATGAAACTCCCACTAAATTGATCGTGTTAATTTTCAAATATAATGGGATACCAAACAAACAAATTTTTACTAATGTACTCCAAATAAATATTACATGATGACTCTTACTCAAGATACAACACTACAACTCACTCTTAAATTTTAATCACTTAAGACACAACACTACAACTCACTCTTAATTTTTTTTTTCTCTCTTAAGAAGTTTTTATTTTTCATGATGGTTTACACATAAAGAGGATGGTGATATTTATAGTCATTCCACCACCATAACATATGGTTAATATTTATTTAGTGTTGGAAATAAACTATAAAAGACAATAACTATAATAACAAGAGGAGAGAGAGAATAAGAGAAGTTTTATTAATTATCTGAGGTGTAATGAATAAGAAAATCTGAGTCCTATTTATAGGAAAACTCAATAGCACAAATCGTAAATAAGTAGAAAATTTTTAATAATTTAAAATTTAAAAGTGGGCTCCATGCATATTAATTAATTAAATTAATAAAAACATGGGCTGCTATGTTTGAGTCAAAATAATACAACATTTAGCATATTCTAGCTCAATAATGGATAAAATATCAACCAAAGTTTGTTTGAAGGGTCTAGATAGCTTCTAGAATAATGCAGTCTATTTTTCAACTTTAATGACAGAATCTGGAGACTTTCTAACGAATCTGGTGGTCACTGTAGTCTTTTAGAGAGTATGCAAGGGTTTTAGTAAGGAAATTGGGCCTTACAGCTTCTTGAGCTTTATACAACTTGGGTTTGAGTTTAATTTTCTTAATGGATTATATTTAATTAATGCTCCAACAAATACTACATCAATTTTAATTTATTTATTTTTCAATAAAAACATCTTCTCCTTCTAAACTTTGAAAATGACCCCGTAGTACCCTTATCTTTCAAAAAGTACACCCAAGAACTCCCTCAACTCCATATATCAATTAGTGATTGATTTGACATTTTAAATTTTCTGATTTTCTCTGCCCAGTCAAAAGCTGACACGTGGCGCTCAGGGAGTAAAGTGATGTTCTTTTTAAAAGTTCAGGTAGCTACGAAGTTAATTTGAAAGTTCAGGAGACAACTTGATCCACCTAATGATGCATTAAGTCTTATGTAATACATAACAACGTTTATATGTGCCCAAGGAATACATCAATTATATCGAAGGCGAAATAAATATATTAAAATACCTTTATACTTGACCCAAATGGTCTACTGCCCATTAACTTTAAGTTTTCTATTATATAATGACCCCAAATTCAAGAAGTTTTCACTAAAACCTCCATTTTAGATGCATGAGGACCAGTGGGAATTCAAACATATTTTACCATGAGGTCCATTTATTAATATAATAATATTTTTCAAAAAAACTTTTATAAAAAATTCATTTATAGTTCTTATGTATTAGTAAAAATTTAAAAACTAGTAAATGAAAGATACAGATGAAATTAAGTAAAAAAAGGAAATTTATTTTAACGGGTGGGTGAATCTATCACTTTGTATGATAAATCTTTTTAAAGAAGTCTATAGTAAAAGTTCCAATCAAATATATTCATAATGTTCATCAATTTAAGAGGAGTGGCTCTGATATCGCTAAATGTAATACCCCCTCAACGGGGAGTCAAGTGAGTGCTACAGTAACAGTATCCTCTCGTAAACTTTAATTATTTACAACAAAGTAAAATTTATAGTGAATATTACTCAGTCTTACTATTTGAATATAAACTCCAAAATTATTCTTAAATATCCTCAAAATACATTTCACACTCCACACAATATCTAGTACATGTCGTTTTATTACAAACAACAATAATACATAAATATCAACCTTAAGTCTTTAATTTATTCACTTCCACTTTGGTCCAGGTTATCTATAAAGCTCCAGAATCTGCATGCAGAAAACTACACACTAAGCAATTTTCTTAGTGATATACACTAATTTCAATTCTGTAATAAAAAATTTAAATTACAAAATATCATTTAATAATACTTAATAAAATCATAACATAGTTTAAAATCCATCATATGAAATTCGATTTTACACATTTTATAAATAAAAGCCATATATCAATTTACTTAAAACATGCATTAACATAATAATCATGATTTGTCCAAAGTAAACTAAGCATCGATGATAGTATTGGATACGAGGGGCGGCACTAAGCCTGAAGCCCATCCTCTTAATGTTGGCATAAAGCCCAAAGACGAAACTCCTAGGCCCGAAGCCAAAACTCCCCTAAAATCAATATTCACAGTATCAAGATCAATATCGAAATATCAGCACAAAACCCCATAAACAAAGCTTCAAATATTTGTACAATACTGTACCTCCTTTATTGACGACAATCTACCCGCACTTATTTTTTACTTGTTTACTGAGTGCGTTAAATCAAATATAAATCTTATAAATTACTAAAATATCATCAACATATTTCAAGTATTTGAATTCAAAATCCTTAATTATAAAGAAATAAACTATAATTAAATCACAATAACATTAACAATTCCTGAAAATTCAGAGTTAACGAACTTATAATGCATTTTTCACCCAAAAAACTTCAAAATTTCGAAATTCTTTCTTTTAAACATAAGTATATATGTTTCTTAGCTTTCCAACGCATTATAATTCAAAAAATTCTATGCAGTATATATCAAATTATGGTCAAAATACTAAACAACGTACAAAGCTAGAAATTTCTGAAATCAGTTTTGTGACTTAACTTCAATAAAAAATTACACATATTAAATGAACGAAAATCACAAAAGTTTCTCCTAAACATATATAATTCAGTTTCTTCTAATATAAAAAAAAAAATCAAGAATCACTCAAATCGGAATCGTATAACATATGAAAACCTCAAAACAAAATAGGGATAAAATCTAAAAATTTTCCTAAAAAACATAGAAATCGAAATTAGAGACACAAACCTTTATTAAGCTCCTTAATAGCTCTCTTCAACCTCTTTTCCCTATGATTTAGTAATGAATTAAGTAAAACATTACTAAAGTCATTGTTTGTAATCCTATAAGCTAAGTGTAGGTGGTTCTAGAATCTACTAAAGTCATTGATGATAATTCTCGAACCACCTAAACCTTAGCTCTAATACCACTATTTTTAAATTTACGGTATTGACATTTTATTTTTACAAAATAAAAATGTAAATAAAAAGTAAATGAATTAAGTAAAAGCGCAAAAGGGGTATTAAGTTAGTTAATCAGGGGTATAAAGGTATATATATATATATATATATATATATATATATATATATATATATATATATATATATATATATAAAAAAAAACAAAAAAAAACACACTCGCGGGGGTGGTCTATATATATGTATAGAAGAAC
>CAOJBI010829909.1:0-10507 GCA_948277035.1 Euphorbia corollata | reverse complement strand
GCTCAAAGGTGGCCTCACTATCGACGCTTTTGGTCCTGCTCAACTATATTTCGAGGTATAAAATATTCTTCAATGTGTTATACCTGGTATAACATCCAGTATACCTGGTATAACATGTGTTATACCTGGTATAACACATGTTATACCATGTTAAATTTGTTAGTAGCTTTTGATTTTGAATTTTTTTCAGTAGAATAAAACGATTTACGTTTTTTTCTGCAATTTTTTTACAGGACCTCGTTTCTCCTCATTCTTCGCCCAGTTTTGAAGTTGATTATTGTCCAATTCGATTTGTTGTTAAAGCGATGAAACATGTTGAAGAGAATCTCTGATTGAGTGAGTCTATGTTGATGATAGGAAGGAGAAAAAATTACTGCCAAAATCATCACTTATCAGCTGTTGAAATGAAGAAGAAAGGTAAAAATCAGGATGGTTCCAATAATAGTTTCAAATATCACGTATAAGCAAAAACTGAAACTTAAGTTATGGGATTAGCCTAAAAATATTTTATATTTTTCTTGTATATGGCTAAATTTCCCTACTTTGTTTGCTTCAATATATATTGAAATAAATATGTTTGAAAAATATTTCTTCACGTTGAAGGACCCAGTTATTTTATATAAATTTAAACTATGGTATATACAGAAGAAACGTGATCATAGGGTTGATTTAGAAAAATTATTTCTACCAACTATTGAATGTTCCTATGGGTTGCTATGCTTTCATTTTATGGGTAGATTATTACATTTTCATGTTCTGATGCTGTGCCAACGCAATAAAGTTGAATTAATAAAATGTATGGTTATGTTTAAATGGGACAAATCCGAAGTTATGCAAGTGTTTTGTCATAAATAAATGAGTACGATAGTAGGTATACATTGCCATATTTACTGTGACAAATCCAGACTTTTCATACTATGAGGTCCAATCCACGTATGACTATAAATACCACGCCGAAAATGTTACAACACCAATCACGTCACAGGTATCAAGTACTTTAGTGATCATGACATTTTCCATTGAACAATGAAATGATTTTTGATGGATATGCTCCTGCTGAAAACTTAGTATGGAAGCAATACTTAGTTCCAAGATCATTAATTATGACATCATATGACTAAGTATTGAGCATTGGATCTTAGTCATACTTATACTTTATATTGTAAGGTATCCAAGTAAGCATCTACTTATCTTGTAGACACTGATCATATCAACTTACATATCAGAATCAGAACAATAGCTTATGAACTTAAGTATAATTAATAAAATTAAAAGGCCAAAGATTGAGTCAAGTCATAACAGAAATACCCAATTGATTTGAAAATGTGAATGTAAAGACTAAACTATATTGATCCCATCTAAGAAGATAAATTGATTTGTTAGTAAGTTAAACTAGTCAACTCAAGATAAATTCACACAAATAAAGAAATGACCATGACTTGCACAAAAGATTTCAAGAATGTCAAAGAGTCAAATACAAATACATTTTCAAGAATATTTTCTATTGGAGTTAAGAGAAGTTATTCATTCAGTTTCAATACAAGTATCAACCTAGTACAAAGTATAACAAGTTAGAAGATTCATGGACAGTTTGCACCTTTTAAGGAAATTCAGCGGGCGAAAAGAAAAGGATTGATTTACGAGACACCAGATGATGTGGTCTTCATAGGTTGATTTGTATCTAATGCTGGTTGTGTTGTCTTTTCGCGGCAGATTTCCTTCATTTTACAACAATAAACGATGTTAAGCTGAGCAAAAGTTAGTTGAGATGATAGCATTTAATACTAAAATATTTACCTTGGAAGATGCGGATAAATTAAAGGGTTCATAGTGAGCATGCATCAGGGGCTCGAAACCGAAGGAGGTATCTGAAGGCGGAATATTTGGTGAAGGCAAAATTATTGGTTGATTAGAGACTCTGTTCAAATTGGGAAGTTGACAGAGAGCAGGTTGTGCTGAATTTTCGTCATTCTCTGAAAATGCTGCTGCTGTTGCTGAGTTTATATTTAATAGGCTATTTTCTTCATCAAAGCTTATTCCTGTAGTGGGCAACTGCAAAGGCTGAACCACCCCTGGTAAGTTCATTGGATGCAAGCTCAACCCGTTTCTCATTGTTAACATCTGCACAACAATCACAAAGAAAGCTAACAATGCTAAGGAAGTGATTATCATTTGGCCTTGGAACTAAATATGCATATGTAACCCACTTCATGACTAGCGTTACTAACGTCAATCGAACTTCAAGTATCTCAGAAGAAATAAACATTCAAAATAATCCACTGAACACCTCATCTAAGGGTGAAAAATCGACGCTGGACATATATAAGAGAGTGACTGAGAGGGGAGAGTTTCGGAAATTGTTAAGCTCTTATCTTTGCTCATTTATCTTTCAGTTAGCATATGTTGTGCTAATTCCAACATTAAACTCTAGTGATTCATCAATGCAAAGTTCTATTTCATTCTTCTATTTCTGAAATTGCATTTTATTCTGAAAAAAGGTAAATCGCATTAGACAATAAATGGGAATGTCTAGATTTGACAAATGATTGCTAGTTTATACTCCTCTGGTGCCGAAAATTTGTCTGCTCAACATTTTATTTCCTTCTGTTTGTAATTTTGAAATATCGATGCAACATTTAACACTTTTTTTTCTAATTTACCTTTGTATTAATTAGGAAAGAGATTTAAGTATAAATGAAGATATAAGGTAATAATTAAGAGGAAAGAGAATTTTATAATAAACTAAAAGGGATAATTGAGTCATTGTAATAGTATAATAAATGTTTTATTGATTTTGATAAAAATCCTCGACCGACAAACTTTCAGCACCAAAGGAAGTTTGTTTTAGAACTGTATAGATTATATAATGAAATACAGTACATTTTTACCCGTATTTACCCACAAAATAGAAAATGAAAATGAAAATTCTCCCGAAGCAAGTTAAAAAGATCAATGGATCGAAAAAGTTTATCAGCAAAGTTCAAATAAAATTCTAATGGAGGGGACCGACCTGCACTTGAAGCTGAAGTTGTTTCAAGTATTCAATCGCTTCATCTAGCATAGAAGCTTTGTCTGTCTATCAAATTATGATGAATACATCGAATTATTCCTTCGAAATACAATATTATAATTTAGAGCTTAATAAATTGTTGATGGGCTACCTTATTTGAATTCGGAATAAGATTCTGCAATGCCTTCATTTTCTCATTAATCCTGCTCCTTCGCCTCTGCAACAATCCAAACATTTCCAACCAAATCAACAAAACAAAGTTTCCATCATTAAAAGCAAAAAGATCTGAGAGATATAACCTTCTCAGATAAATTATGAACTTCTGCAGCTCTGCTTCTCTTGGAGGAACTTTTTGGTCGCACCATTTTGGATGGAACCTCAGCATCCTTCTAAAAGGAAAACATCGCCGATGTCTTAAATATTCGATAACTTTCACAATTTTAAATCAGAAAAACAAAAATGAACACGTATTTGTCAAAGCATTACTTAATTACCTCACTATCGCAGCTTAGATCACCTAGATCATGCTCCACCGAGATTCTCCTCTTTAAACCAGCCGAAGATGCAACATTTTCAGCACTCTCTTTTGTGAAATAACCACCATGACCAGAGAAATTTAGAGAAGAGTTACCAGTAGTGGCTTGACACTCTGAGTGAGAGCGGCCAAAGAACAGTTCTGAAGGTGAAGTGTCAGATGGAGGAGGTGGAGAAGAGAGAGACTGGTGGATGAATTTAGAAGAGGAAGAAGGATTGTGGAGAAGTTGATGAAGGAAGGATGTGATTTCTTCAGGCTCAGGTGCTGAAGAAGGAGAAGTTTCGTAAAGATTCGCCATGGATAACAATATAAGATGATAGTAAATGCCGAAAAGGTTGAATTTTTTCAAAATCTGTTGGAGTTTGGTGTTTGTCAGCAATAACACGCGCCTCAATTTCTGCCTAAGTGGATGCTGAAATGAGAAGAGAATGGAAAGGGAAGAGCTTGAAATTAGCAAGCTATCGAATAAAGGTTTGCGGACATACTTCAAACTTACACCTTAACCAATTCAACCAAACTACTTAATTTCGTACTGCTAATTGACTAAACGAGAACAATGCCTTGGTGTTGCTTCAGAGCATCAAAGATTTTATAATTGGAAGCGTAAATATGAATTATAATCTACAACAAATTATATATCATACATCCGAAACATTGAAAATGAATGCTTAATTTCATTACATAATTTTGCATAGATCGAAAACTGATATGCAAGTGCCTATTGGAACATCTATAATATTAATCTGTCCACCTGAAATTGAATCATCAATAATCTACGTGATTTTCGTTCTCTGTAAATCAATGTTAAAGAGAAAACCAAGGAATCACACACTCTCATCCATAGAATTATCCAACAGAAAAACCTCATTTGCATATCTTTCCAAAATAACATAAATGTCATGCAAATGAATCCAACTATTAGAGCATCAAATATCAGTAAACATGCAAATGTCAATCTACCAAAATATGAAAACTTAGCAACTTATAAAAATATCAAGAATTAGATAATAACCAAACTTTAGAACCACAAATTGCACATCACCGAAAGAGAATCCTCCAAGTAGCAGGGCTCTTGTAGAGCAAAAATAATCTCAACACAGGAACAAAAACCATGAGAGAGCCACTCTAGAAATGGAAGATCATGTATAATATTGAACGCAAAAGAAAAAAGGAAAGCCATGAATTCAAAGATTCTACCGGCAAAACACAAAAAGAAAGACAAAATAGTAAGCAGGTTGTGAAGGGATTTCTCGCAAGCACTGCAAGCTATTAAAACTAAGCAAGTTAATAGATGCGATTAAGCCTTACCTAAGTAAACTATCATAATGTTGTGTTAGAATTTGGATAAAGGGTTGTTTTGGTCCCAAAAAACAAGTATGAGTATCAATTTAGCCCTTAAACATGCTTCTAAATGTCATTTTCACATACTAACAGATGTCATTTTCAAATATTTTTACACTAACCCAAACTTGATGTTGGACCAAATTGATTATAAAAGAAGACTTGAGAACCAAATTGGCAATATATTCTTTGTTCAAAGTATTATACTGTAACATTGAATTGACATAAAGCTCAGCATAATTGGCGACAAAAATATCCTGATTCATGTCAAAAAAAAGCAAAGAAAATTACGGATCCACAGATTGACTCAAAATCGAAGAAAGAACTCACCAGAAAAGAAACGGAGAGGCTAGTGAACTGAACAATGGAGGCACAAAAGCAAATTGAGCTCAAAACCCAACCCTAGAAGGAGAGAATGACGACGTTTTGATCAACAAGAGAAAACCAAACGACGCCCATTGCAGCGGAATCAACAAATCTGCCATAGAAGATCCCAATTTGTTCGAAATTCGCCGCAGTATTAAGATCAAAGAGTAATTTAATTAGTGGAGGAAATTGAAAAGGGGAGAATTGGGGAAATTATGTGAGGAGTGGGACCAATGGTGTAACAAAATTTGGTAAAATCGAGGCTTATCATATCGTTTGAATTGAATTGGTTGTCCATGTGTCTGCTATGCCCATACCTCCTATCATCATCCTCCATTATTTCTGTGTTTTTTGGTTGCGTTACACTAACACCCACCATTACCAGTAATCACTTGCTAATCTTGATTTTCAAAACTTTAACGATGACAAGAGGTTTAAACGACTCCAACTGCAATCGAATTTAAGCTTTGGCTCGATAACTTTCAAAATTAAGCTTGGCTTCGGTTCAAGATTGAAACACTTCGTTTTGATGACTTAAAATCATGAACTTTCAATTTGAATCATACAAAGCTCGGTTTGAGATTCATCACAAATTTGATATTATTATTTTTATTTATGATAACAAAATATATTATAGCCCAGCCCATATAAGGGCCCATTCAGCCTAATAAAGGCTCACAATGAATAAACCTAGACAACCAAGCGGTGCTACCCCTATATAAGGAGCATTATCCCACAAGAAAGGTATCTGCTTCTACACCCTCACTTTACATACAGTTTTCCCCATGCCTCTTATTGATTTAGGCATCGGAGTGGCTACGCCGGGCGTTGTTGTCTTGCAGATCAGCAGTCTTTGGATCCCTCGATATCAATTTATAAAAAAATAAATAAACTTGTTTATGGACAAATTTTCATTGAATCGAATTCTATAGTGCCGAATTTTTAGTGAGCCAAATTCGAAATGTCTGCCAACGAACTTCTCCTGTTAACAACCCTAAACCATAATCATCTTATTGCCACTGTTTCAAAAATCCCCGTCTAGGTCCCGTCTAGACGTTATTTTAAGGGTCGTCGTCTTATACCAACTAGCGCCTAATTTCGTTAACTAGCATATAATCCCCGCTTAGGTCCCGATTAATCCCCATTTAAATCTCGATTCTGTCTAGTTCCCGCCTGGCACCTAATGCTTAAAATAAAAAAAATGATTATTAAGGGTTTATGTGCCAGGAATAGTGTTTTTAAAAAAAAGTTAGACACGCTATTTGCCTAGATGAAGTTTCTAAAATGAAGTAGGGGCAGTCGTGATTTACACGTGAATTAATCGGATTTATATATTTTTTCATTTTTGTTATATATATTAAATTATATGTAAGCAAAAGAGTGTGAATCATTAACAAAAATATAATTAGATATTTTTTTACACGAAAACATATATTATTAATTAATTTTACTTAATAAAAATAATTTAGAAAATAGAATAGGCACCAACAAGGTAAAAAATTTGGAGCAGGCATGGTATAGGTGACAATAAAATCACAAAGTACGACCCATGAAATATATCTAATGAATCTCCTCTTGTGTAGAGCTCGCCAGAATTTTCAAAATAGTAGTATTTATAAGTATGATATGTGATTTTATATGCTGTAAACAAATATTTTAAAATAGACTGTCATTTCAATTTCAATAATGATAAATATCATGAAAATTCGGATAATAACGAATTGTAGTGTAGTTATTAAGCTTTATAAAAATTAATCATGTTACATCTTTTGTTAAATAGATTAGCATGAATGATTTCATTCCATTTCAAATTCATTAAAAAAAATAGAATTTGATAATATTATAATGTTAATTCCACACAATAAATATTTGTTATCCTATCGTTTGAAATTCTACCGAGTATTCATTAAATAGCATTCAGTTTTAGTTGATGTTTTTAGTATAATTTTTATTTAAATTTGAATTTTTGAAAATGCTGACTATTTTCTCTTGGGAGAGGTGTACTACGGTTTCAGTATAATTTTAATTTGTAAGATGATATTCTCCTTCCTTTTTTTTTACTGAAAGAATACTTCAATAGCATAAAAAAAGAACTCATTACAGTCCTATGAAAGATGGACAAGAATAGAATCAAGTCCCCTTATACGTCAAAGAACATGCACCCCTAATTAACTGATGGGTAACAGAGTTCACAGACCTTTGAACAAAACAAAACTTAATGTTAGAAAATTGCTTCAACAGCTCTTTACAATCGTCAAGGATCAAGCCAACTGGAGAAGCATAAAAAACATTTTTATTCACCGCATTAACGACGTTAAGAGCGTCTGACTCCTTCCTTTGTTTGTGGGTTGGCCCAACACTATTGATTTTATTAGGATTTGACAATACTAATGGTATACTAACTTAGGCCATGTTTTCTTCAACTTCTGAAACCTGAACTAAACTTAACTGAACTTAACTTAACTGAATTGAACTTAACTGAACTTAACTTAACTGAACTGAACTTATTTCAGTATAAATTTATAACTACACATAGCTGAACTGAACTGAACTGAACTGAACTGAACTTAACTGAACTGAACTTAACTGAACTTAACTTAACTTAATTGAATTGTAGTTCAAGAGAACATGACCTTATTTTTAGAAAAAGTATATAATTGTGTCCTATTTATCCGCATGTAGAATTATTCACCAAATTCACGCGACATAAATTTATTACTCTAGCGTAATTATATCATTAGTTATTTTACCGGTATAAAAAATTTGAAGTGATCTAATTGAAATACATGCTAAGGAAAGAAATATATCATACTTTTAGAATTTAAAGAAATATTTTTCCACAAGATGAATAGTTATTCCATGACATGTATGATATGTAAGAATAACTATTTCATCCGTCTTAAGTATTCTATGCAAACATTTTATATTTTTTCATTCATTTTCTCCTATTCCACGGAATGATCATTCCGCAATCAAACGAGTCCTAAAAACTTGAATTTGTTATGACTTATAAAGATCTCTAATGTGAAAAATATAGGCTTTGGACCTTATTCCACACCGTCAACAAAATTAGCACAAATTTCGCATTATTTCTATTAAAAGAGAGATTTTCTTGTCTTTTAATTTCTAAGATAAATAATATTCTTTCAATTTATGGTTTTAAAATCAAAATTGCATATTCATATTTACATTCACTTGTAACGGTTAACAAAGAAAGTAGGGTGATAAAAATCTTTTGCACACATAAATTGTCACAAAAACTTTGTCATTTGCTCAATTTTTAGGATCATTGTCATCAGCAGTCTACCATCACTTGAAACTATGCCCCCGGTTGTCAAGTCGTGGATGAGTTCTTGATCTTCTAAATAGGTTGAGCACTATTATTATTTAAACCCACTTAAAACAAATTATTTATTTTTTTCATTTTTATATAAACAATAATAATCCCATCGAGATAATTCATAACAGAAATGAATGCAATGGTGCAGAATAACTATTTTTTTATGAGAATTCTTTTGTTTTTTTTAAATGGCAATTACAAATATTCATCGATTTCTGTTCCAAACTCTTTTTTTCAAAAACCAAATTGCAATTAACCAAGCAATATCTAAATTGTGAATTCAATGGAATTGATAGAAACATATGTTACAAGCAATTCCACATGTAACTCAACATTGAAAAACTCTTTTTATTAGAGGAGATAGAGCAGGAAAAAACCTACTTTGGTTTTCTGCTCTCTCTCCCCACTGTTATTACTTCTCTTATGAACTCTGTTTTAAAAAACCAAATTGCAGTTCTATTTAATTATATCACAGTCTTCGTCAAAATTAACTTTAACATATTTTCCATCTTTTCTAAAAAAAACTTAACATGTTTTATCGAATATATAAATAGGAAATGAATTATGAGAAAATGATATGTCAAGTATAAATACACAATGTTGAAATAATTTAAATTACATCTATCATAGTTAACGCAGTTCGTACTAGACCAACCTAAATGCAACAATATGATCAAAAAATATTTTTTTTTTGTCAAATACATCAATACCTTCCTCAGTTTGGCCACAATCGTCTGATACCATCCACCATTTTTTAATGGTCCAATCACCCCCTTCATGTTGGTAAAAACTAACCAATTAAACCCCTAAAGCTGAGTTAGCAGCTAACATGACGTATGTTGAATTGTTAAGCGAATTTGTTCCATTTCAAAAAAAAAAAAAGTTGCAATTAGTTCCATCTTCCACTACCTTACTTTGCAAACCTCATCGCCACCTCCAATTTAGCCGCCAAATCACCTCCTCCGACCATCAAGGCTCTCCCCTTCCTTCACTTATCATTTCCCCTCACCTCTCGCCTTCCAATTCCAGTCGATTGTGAGCAAATTTAAAGAAAACCCTAAATTTGTTAATGAAAACAAATGACACAATCCCAATCAAAGCTACAGATTCTTAAACGAAACAACACCACATCGATTGATATTAAAAAAAAGTGGGCTTGAAGTTGATTTATACTTCAGTTGACGCATCCTAATGGATTTGATTAAGTCATTAAAGTACGCAACGCCTATCGAAAGCAAGAACAAAATTGAATTAGAAACATGAATATAAAGAATAAAAAGGATTGGCAAACTTAAAAAAGTAGTCTGTGATTTCACTCATTTTCAAAATGTGGTTTGTGGTTTCAAAAAATTTACAAATAGAGGATTTTCAATATTAAATTATGTCACGGAAATGGGTAATCTTGTTCGCTTTTATCTGAATTTTTGCGGGATGGCTAATAAAAATACAATAACGTTCGTAATAAATTTTGTAATTTTTTGAATAGTGTAACTATTTTTTTAATTAAATTATGATAACAAACTTTTAAAAATAAAAAATTACTCAAATAATGACGTATAATTTTAAAATAATAAGGTTAAATTATTAGAATGTTGAATTTTTTAAAATATTCAACGTAATACCCTTATTCTGAAACCACGTACACATTTTTGCAAATTTTTTGAAACCACAGACCCCTTTTTCAAAAAAAAAAAAATCTTCATACCCTTTTTTGAAAATGAGTGAAACCACATGATATTTTTTTGAAGTTTACCCTAAAAAGGATGAAAAAAGATGGGACCATTTCAAAAAAAGGGCTGAATGAAAGTTTAATTAAGTTTTTAGGCCCTGAAAAGTTATATTAAGTTTATAGGGATTGTCAAACTTTCAGTTACAAAAATAGGCCTCAGTCACCATTTTATCCCTTATTTAGAAA
>CAOJBI010829818.1:0-10205 GCA_948277035.1 Euphorbia corollata | reverse complement strand
TTAATCAAGATCAATAATATTAAACACATGATTTCTTTGTGAATGAATTTTAAAAGAGAAGAAACCGGTTGAAGATAACAGTAAACAATAAAGAAATGAATAAGAACAGAAATCCAAGTTTTGTACACCAATTGAGACTAGTTTTGAAGAAGAATAGTTGTATTTGATGTGGACCGATGATTAAAGTATCGGTCCACATCAAAAGTTGATAATTGTGGCTATGTGGACCGATGATTAAAGTATCGGTCCACATTATATACAGTGAACCGATGCTTTAAGTATCGGTTCACATCTGCCTGGTGTTGGACGGATGCTTATACTATCGGTCCAACTCTGAAATAAATAAAAAAAGGTGGACCGACCCTTTGAAGGTCGGTTCAGTAAAAAAATACCCCAAACACGGAAATAGTTTGGGATGGATATCAAAGAGGTAAATAGTTTTGATTTTTATACTAACTTGGTCAAAATCCCTCGAATCTTGTGCTCTAGGATACTTTTGGGGAATGCAGGCATAAGGCAACCTTAAACTCGAATACAAAAATACTAGCTAGTTTGATTATTCGGTAATTAATTTTGTACAGATTTGCCAAGCTGCTCTCTCAGGAGAAGCGGATTCGCCATGCCAAATCCCCCCATGGAAATGCTGCATATTCAAAATGATGGACGATTAGTTAATGGGATTCCTCAAATCCACTTTGCATTAATTATATTGTTCATATATTGGATTTTAAAATCACAAAAATATTGGTGATGATTCTTTTCAATTTTTATTTTTTTTCGTGTGTGTTGTGGTTGAATAAGTTCCCCGCGAATAAGAAACAATTAAAAAAAAAATTGTTCCGCCTATGGGATACAAATTGTAATATTCCTTTACAGGACACCAATAAGAAAATATATGTTTTTATAATTACGTGTAAGATATGTAAAAATGTTCCCAACCAAATACAAATAAAAATGTCATATTCCAGAGCATTTTAATTTTTATTGCTTTGAAACAGGAAAGTAATTGCAAAATGTTTTTATTTAACCAAATTTATTGTTGTTATTCTAAACAGTTTAGAAAATACTTGAATTCTGCTTAGGTCCCGATTTAGCACTTAACAATTTTAAAAACATCAATGTTGAGTGATATTTTTCATCTTAAAAAGACTCAAGTTTTGGTATAAACATCTAACATCACAGGGACCTAATTAAATTAAAGAATTGGGTGCCCCAAAGTTGGGCTACCCAGCTTTATTTGGCCTTCATTGCTCGTGGGCCTTAAAACAATCACTAAGATATACATTATCATTAGCAAATTAGTACTAATCTAAAAGAACATCAATCAAACCTTTGTCAACTCTAATAATCAACTTTAAATTTTTTTACTATCATTTAAAATTTTATTACTCAAAATAATCTCCAGACCTGAATAAACCGAATCACATAATCATGTATGACATATACCAAATTACAAATTAATTGAACTTTGATATATAAGTTCAAAGTAACAAGTGACAGATTAAGTCAAGGGCAAACTTTAAAAAATTATCATGTGTTTTCACTTATTTGTAAAATAAGGACTGAGAATTTTTTTTTTTGGTAACAGGGGGTTTGTGATTTAAAAAAATTAACAAACAAAGGATTCTCTATATTAAATTATGTCACGACAATGAGTTAGCTTATTCATTTTTATTTGAAATTTTGCGGATTGGTTAAAAAAAATGCAACACATACCAGTGATAGATTTTGAAATTTTTTGAACAGTACAAATATCTTTTAATTAAAATATGATGATAAACTTTAAAATATGAAAAATTCTTCGAAACTCACTCAAACCATGACGTATAATTTCTAAATCATATAGTTAAATTTTAAGAATGTTGAATTTAATAAAGCATTCACAACATCACTATTCAAAACAAAAAAAAAATTTCCTCTTTTACCAATTTTTTGAAACTACATACCCCAATTACAAAAACAAATTAATATCTCAAACTCCGTTTTATAAACGAATGAAAGCATATTTTTTTTTTAAGTTCACCCTGAATAAACTAGAAAGGATTTTATACATACAGCTTGCCAATATAATATAAAAATAAAGCAGGTGGTAAGAGACCCATAAGCAAAAGCAAAGAAAGCTCATTAATGTAAAATGAGCTAACTGAATGAATCCAAAGCCAGCAGAGCAGACGCCAACGTGAAAGAATACAAATGGTAAGAGTTTGGTTCTAAAACAACTTTACAAAGCCGCCCGTGTGCACCTTTTTTTTCTTTTTTTAAGGTTTTTTTACTCGTCATCTATTTACATATCTAATTTAATATTTGTGCCATTAATTTCCCCATTTTAAAAAGATGCAACACTCTTCATTTATTTAAATATATTATCTTCATCATACTAATATAAAATTGAACTTCCAAGTAGATTTTTATTTCATCATTGCACGTGCGCTAATCATTTCTGATCTAATCATCCCATTCTATCTACAAGCAAAATTGAACAATAGACTGGTATTGCCGTTAGTATTTCACCATTAACTATTTGTCAAATGTTCATTTTAAATTTTTTTACCAATTTTATGATCAGGAAAAATTTATAAACTGACGTGATGAATTTTTATGTATGGAAATAGAATATTTTTCTAAAAAAATTAGAAAAATAAGTTGTTTTAATTAAATTTAAGAAGAAATAAAAATCAAACCGGTAGTTTAATGAAACTGTAAAATATCTTTTCTTATCACGTTTTACAACACCCTTGAGTGATGTTATTATAAGTACATAAAGTTTCACTATCCAATATTCTTTTAAATGATGTCTTCATTTAGAACATATTTGAATTATTATAGTTAATCACAGCTCATTATCACTTGAATTCATCACTTATGCAAATCTAGAGATTTATAATTATTCACCTCTTGAATTTCTGATTTACACTAAAAATCTCTACCTTGGTTTTTTTTTTAAGAATTAAGGAGACATGAAGAAAAGAGCGATGGTAGGGAAAAATATAACACATGGCCATATTTTAAATCGTATTTTTATCTTAATATATTATATTTAATACACCACCTTTTCCAAGAAAATATGTTTATCAATATATATGTCCGCGTATTATTTAAATATTGTTTTGTTGATTGTCAAAAAATTTAATCGCAGTCTTTTACGAATAGAATTTCAAACATGCAAATTGAGCTATGTTGAATTTTCTATAAGATTTTCATATAATGTCATCTTCAAAGTTTGATAAAGATGAAATTATAGCCTCAAAATGGATGGATATACAAATGGAGCACTAGCTAACTAACAAATTTATAAAACCCTATAATAACGTACGGATCCCCTTTGTTCTTGCATCATCTTATTTTCTAACCTACAATTCACGTGCACTTGGTCTCACCTACTAGTAAACTTAGTTATGACGCGGTTCAACTAATCTTACTTGTCAAACCAATGTCTTTTTGCCTTTGATTAATTTTTATGCGCATTTGTCCATAACCATGTACACTTTAGCGATTGTGGTTGTTTTTAGCACTTGTTAGATAAACTTTTATCTTCGAAATAGGATCATCTCCAAGGGATGTGTCAGGAATAATATAAATATTAAGATTGAGCATTTCCTATGAATTTAATCTTTTTGGTCAAACGGTTTTATGATTTGGTATCAAAACAGTTAGACCTAAAGATCGATGGTTCGAATCCTGACAGCTCCATTCATTGAATTAAATTGTAACATATAGCAGATTGGGTCTGCGGTTGTACCTGCTTCAAGCTCAAGGGGCATTAGTGTGCATGGGAATGTCATAAATAATATAAATATTAAAACATTATCTATCAGCTTAAACTTTTGTGTTAAGTGGTTTCATGACAGGGTAGTCAGTAACGGCAATCACCCAAAACACATAAAAGAAAGAGGTCCAAAAAAAGGGTTTTTACCTTTTTAATTTGTAGTGTTCGAATATATATTAATTGAGATTAAATCGAATAATGATTCTCTGAAAAAAAATTGATTAAATATTATGGGTTCAAATATAACATCTTCAAAATATTCTATCTTTCACCGTAATCTTCAAAATCGAATGTCTTTTATTATTTTCTCTATTTCTTTGCCCTGTGCTTCAAAATGTTAAGATTGGACTTGCTAAAAAAACTAAAAAAGCAGTCGTAAACTAAATGCTTAGAACTGTTGTCTGATATAAGAAAGGCAAAAAAATTGAACAATTCTTAAAATATCCAGAATGTACACGCTTAGTCAAACATTGATTCATGCATGCAGAATTCATAATAGACTTGGTCAAATTTTCATTCATGCAAAATGGAATAATATTGATGTTTTAGGGTTCTATAAATACCCATAACATTAAGATCATCAACTCACATCTTAATATCTCTTTTCATCAAACTACATATATATAGGTTATATACTATACTTCAAGCTTCCTATTAAAGTTCTCATACTTAGAATCAAACACTTTCAAAAAGATCAATTCATAGTTGTGTTTTATTGCATATTCTTAAAATTTTTTTATTAATTTTGCATTAGCCAGTATCGATCTCGTCATGGAAGGAACACATGTACCGCTTCAACCTCCAACTTACGGAAACCTTATTACGGTGCTTAGTATCGATGGAGGTGGAATACGGGGAATCATCCCTGGGACCATTCTTAGCTTCCTTGAGTCTGAGCTTCAGGTAAAAAATATGAGAAAACTAGGCAATGAACCAAATCCATTTGGTCGCATTACAAACAGAGTGTTTCACAGCAAATTTGTTTTTATTTCATGTAGTAATATGCTTGGTGTTTTTTCATTGATGTGGTACGTACGATTAGCTAGGCTTAGACAATTTTAGATTTTTTTTATGAATACCATACTTGTATTTTAAGATTATATATATATATATATATATATATATATATATATATATGATTTTTACTTGTTTGTCGTTCTATGTGTAGAAACTAGATGGTGAGGATGCAAGGATCGCAGACTATTTTGACGTGATAGCAGGAACAAGTACGGGCGGTCTAGTTACTGCTATGCTCGCTAGCCCTAATGATAAAAATCGTCCCATATTCGCTGCCAAGGATATCAAGGATTTTTACCTAAATGAGTGCCCTAAGATTTTCCCACAAAATAGGTGAATAAGAAGTATTGAGAAATCTTCAAATTTTTATGTTTCTATAAGAAAGACAAAATTTAATATGCAATAATAATAAAAAATACAAAAACTTTTTAATGTGTTTTCAGTGTTGTTCGTCAGGCGGGCTTTATCGGTAAAAACATCAAGAAATACAAATTTTTTTGCCAAATCTAATAACATTGTTTATATTGACCAATTTATTTTGGAAAAACAGTTGCCCGTTGTTTCCTGATACGACGAAGGTGATAAAAGCACTCTCGGGACCAAAATATGATGGGAAATATTTGCGTTGGTTGGTTAAGGAAAAGCTTGGAAGCCTTCGACTAAACCAAACATTGACAAATGTTGTAATTCCAACATTTGATATCAAAACACTTCAGCCTACTATCTTTTCCTCTTATCAGGTTTACTTTCTATTCTAAATGAGGAAACATCGAACTTTTTCTCCATTAATTAACCATCCTAATCGATTTCGAATGTGCAAATTTTAATGACCAGGTTAAAAGTGAAGCGTCGCTAAATGCACTACTCTCAGACATATGTATTTCTACATCAGCTGCACCAACTTATCTTCCCGCTCACTATTTTCAAACACAAGATGATAAAATAGGAGAAATCAGAGAATTTAATCTCGTAGATGGTGGTGTTGCCGCTAATAATCCGGTATTGTTTTCATCATCACATAAATTTCTGTCAACTCAAGAAAATGATAAAATGCCATGAGATGAACAAAAATTTAATTTTAGCGACGGAATTGTCTTTGGAACAAATCCGTTCAATTTTCTCTTTATATTGCAACGACTTTTGTCCCATAATATCAAATCTCAACAACAAATTAATTTTTACTACTAATTTTTCAAAAAAATCTGTTACTGAAGTCAATTGCAATAAAAATTTGGAATTGGCCAACTAAATTTTCATCCTTTTTTTTTTTTTTTTGCTACATTCTTCAACTGGATCGATAGAATTCTTATATATAGAGTATATTTCATGTATTTTTATAATTGTTTATCAGACTTTGGTTGCAATGGGAGAAGTGAAGAAAGAAATCATAAGGGGAAGCCAAGATTTTTTTGCTATGAAGCCAACGGACTATGGCAAATATCTGGTGCTATCCTTAGGAACAGGTGCTGCAAAAGCCGAAGAAAAATACAACGCGAATGAGGCAGCCAAATGGGGTATTATAAGTTGGTTAACAAGCCATAATTCTACGCCCTTAATCGATGTATTCTCTCAAGCAAGCGCAGATATGGTTGATTTACATCTTTCCGTTGTTTTTCAAGCCCTAAATTCTCAAAACAACTACCTTCGTATTCAGGTATATAAATACTACTGCTTAAAAGGTCATTTAACATCAATGGAAAATTTAAACTATATATATGTATATCAATGGTCACAATAATGTTCCAAAAGCAACAACAAACAACAACTAGTTTATTGTGGCAAAAAGCTTTTGCAACAATTTGTACTTTTAATTACATTAGCTAAATCTTGTATTTCTTGGTTTTTATCCAAAGATTCAACAATAAAAAAAAAAATTTACTTCCACCTGCAGGATGACACTTTAAGCAAAACGATATCTTCAGTGGATGTTGCAACTAAAAAGAATTTAGACGATCTAGTCGAAGTTGGGGAAAAGTTGTTAAAGAAACCAGTTTCCAGGGTTAACTTACAGAACGGAATCTTTGAATCTTGTAGCAAGGAAACTAATGAAGAAGCTATCATAAGGTAATTATATAATTCAATTAATATTATTTTACATGTTTTTCAGCAGGTTTAATTTTGCTTCCTGCATGTTTTTTTTCAAAAATATGTTTTCCGGGAAAATACACAGAAAGCAACATTAAACTTGATTTGTGTAGTTTGAATTTTTGAATAGAATAGACAGAAAAGCAACCTTAAACTTGGCTAATTAATTGGAACAGGTTTGCCAGTCTGCTCTCTCAGGAAAGGCGGATTCGCCATGCCAAGTCTCCCCATGGAAAAACTACCATTGATGACAATTAATCAATGGGATTCCTCAATTTGTATTAATTCTATAGTTAAGAATTCTATAGTTATTCCTTTACCCTGTAATATATTGTTTTTAAAATTCAGAAAAATACTATGTATGATTCTTTTTATTATTTGTGTTATTGTAATTTTCCATAATGGACATCATGAATAAGAAATATTTGAATTATTTTTTTATGAGATTTTTATAATATTCACTTTATTGCTGTTAGACTAGTGATGTGAATTAGTCTTATCCAACTGTTAAAAAAAGTTTTATTAATCATAAAAAACTAAACGTTCTCACGATATGAAATCTCTTTTCTAGATAAAGACATAGATAAAAATGTACCACTGGAATGTTCATGATGAAAGCATATGTACTTGCTTGAAACTTGAAAGTGATGGCACAGACTTGAGAAAAGTCAGAAGCTATGGAAGTCAACTTTATGAATGTTTGTTACTCCTTTCCTTTCTACCTAATTTCCTAACCATACAACCATCTCGTATAATTCCTGTTATAGAATAAATTTGCATCCATATAACATTAAATGATCCTTAAAAAATAAGAATTTGTTTTGTAGGATTTACAACAATAACAAGTAAAAACCTCACTCCACCACACCTCACCTGAATTTGGACTCGAATTTATAATTTCTTAGATCACGGCTTCATATCTTAACCATTTGATTAAAACCTTTCCTACATAAAACTATATGATCTTAATTGAGCTTTTTAGCATTTTGATAAAACATAAAACTATATGATCTCCATCGCAACTCGCCTACTGATTTGCTAAAAGCGGCTGCTGAAAATTGGTGTGGCACTCAATTAATGGTAGCATGGAATAATGCCATTATTTCCACGTTTTGGGTTCTTTGGTACGCTAGAAATATGGCCATCTTTGAGGACAAATTTCTGGCTGTTGGGGCTGCTATTCGGTTGATTTGGACTTCAATCAAAGAAGTTGAGATTTTCAAGATTGGGGGCACTAAAACTCTTCATGATTTTAAGGTTCTCAAGCAACTGGATTTTGCAATTCTTCCTACAAAAGGTGAGACTATCATTTCAGTCACTTGGCAGCCCCCTCCCATCTCGTGGGTCAAAGTCAATGTGGATGGCTCGGCTCTTGGTAGCCCCGGGGCAGCGGGTTACGGAGGGATTTTCAGAAATTGTAGAGGATTTCCTCATGGGGCCTTCTCAAACAGTTTACAATCAGCCTTTGCTTGTGAGGTTGAATTGTTGGCTGCTATTTTTGCAATTAAAAAGGCTTCCGAATTTGGTTGGCACAATTTGTGGATCGAAACTGACTCGATGTATGTGGTTCATGTTCTTCGTAGCCGCTCTGAGATGGTCCCATGGTCTCTTAAGCTGCAGTGGTATGATTGTCTTGAAAAAATGTGCACCATGACGATTGTAGTCACTCATATTTACAAGGAGGGAAATCAAGCTGCGGATGCTTTAGCTCGTTTTGGAGTTTCAAATGGTTTTCAATGGTGGCATTCGCACCCTTCTTTCGTTAATAGATTTATTACTGATGATTATGCTTCCCTTGCGAAGTATCGATTTGTAACTCAACGTTAACTTCTTGTAATTTTTCTTTTCTATTTTTCAATATATCAAGCCCGCCTTAGTTGGTTTGGAACACAGAGGGTGCCAACCTAGTTGGGATGCCCTTCCAAACCTCCTTAGTCTGTCTCCACTTTTAATTAAAAAAAATTGAGCTTTTTAGCATTTTGATAAATTAACCCAAATCTAGTGATATATAGTTTTTTTGAAATTTAACATCATATATAATCAATAAAAAGTAACTTTAGAATAATTGTCCATGTCAAATAGTTTACGAATCATCACTAGTACAAAAATGGCATATGGTCTCGGTTGAAACAGGCTCAATGGTCTCGGTTTTCGACCGAGACCAAAGGGCACGAGACAAATGCAAATTTTGACATTGTCTCGGTTGGGCGGAACCGAGACAGCAAGCGGCATTGTCTCGGTTGTTAATAAAACCGAGGAAATTAGCGCGTCCATGTGGGCTGCGCACAGACGCCCATATTGTCTCGGTTGTCAGACCAACCGAGACAATCCGTTCAATTAGCGTTGACTAGCGCGCTCGTATTGTCTCGGTTAAGTCAAACAACCGAGACAATTTCTTTCTTTTTTTTTTAAATACAGAATTTATAAATAGAAAACCTGTAATAAATTTATATAAAAACGGATATATAAATAGAAAACCTGTAAAAATATTTTTCACTCCATAGAACAAAAATACCAAAAACCGATTCGAACATAACAAAAACCAAACTATCAAACTAATCAATTCACATAAAATCTATAAGTTACATAAAATAAAAGAAAAATATTGTAAAATAAAAATTACATGTGGTAGATTACTTGAGCGGCCAAAACATCAAGAACCTCATTTATCTCCTCATGATTATAAGGATGTTTTCTACGATATTTCTGCAATAAAAGATGACAAATAATTAGGCTGAAGTTCAAAAAATGACGAATTTGTACAATTCAAAAAATCTTCAGCAAACTAGCAATCATGTATATCAGGCTGAAGTTCAGGTGGAACACAAATCATATATATAAATTGAAGCCATGGACGACACACCAATGACAAAGAATTACCTTGGCGAGATCTTCACAATCATGATAGTGCGTAATAATATCATACATGTATCTCATCACATAATGCCCACACAAAACAGAGCCTTTAGGCTGTATCGCGCCCTGCAAAAAAACACAAATGCTAGAAAAAGTAGAACGCTGAGGTGCGCAATCATGGCGGCGTGAAAAACGGTAATAACTTCCACGATTTATGCACACATAGAAATAGTAAACTTTTAACATGTTAGAATATTGCATCATCTAATAAACTTGTTGCTAGAGGGCTTTAAAGTGCAGGCTGAGTTACAAGTTTCGCTTTATAACAAAATGAAGTCTGCTCTCCTAAAATTAAACATCCACCAATCAAATTTCACGTCCCACTAAGCCATTTCACATTGAAAACGCACTTAATTCAAAATTAAAGACTCATTTGTCCTCTAAGAGACGCAATCACCTGAAAACATTTATAGATAAATAC
>CAOJBI010829458.1:0-11387 GCA_948277035.1 Euphorbia corollata | reverse complement strand
TAAAATTTAAATATAATAATAATAATTTAAATATAATAATTTAAATAATTTAAATATAATAATAATTATTTAAATAATTTAAATATAATAATAATTTAAATATAATAATAATAATTTGATATATAAATTAAAAAAATATTATTGTAAAATTTAAATATATTAATAATTATTTAAAACACATGAAAATCATAAAATAATCCAAAATAATAATAAAATATTCAAATTGAATTATAGAGTAAGGTATGGGCTACTCCAAATTTGGAGTAACCCATACCATACTCTATAAATAGAGTAGAGATTTGAAGTACCATTGGACTTGCCCTCTACTCCAAATATAGCAAAAGTTGCTATTTTACTCTAAAATAGAGTACCATTGGACTTGCCCTAATAGCTACTATTTTATTCTAGGGTAAACTTCAAAAAATGGATCTGTGGTTTGAGTCCTTTTCAAAACGGGTTTTGTATTGGATTTTAAGTGTCCCAAATTACCTCTTGACACGTTTGAGATCCTTAAAATCCAATACAAAACCCGTTTTGAAAATGACTCAAACCACATATCTCTTTTTTTAAATTTACCCTTTATTCTATTCTGGAAGTTGAAAAAGTAAGATGAGCTTTCTTTTTATTCATTTCCTTAATACACAGTAAACTAATGTATTAGTTTATATTTTCATATTTCAATATAATATTACAATCTCACTATGTTAGTAATACAATATAAGAGCATTTCTACGTGTATTATGAAATTAAGTGGTTTTTTTAAAACTTCTTCAATAAATGTATAATAAATTTTATTATTCTTGGTGTTTGATCACGATTATTAAACAATTTTAGATATATATTTTAGATTTAAAGAGTATAAATCACCAACAATACTTAAATATATCAACCAAGGTAAACAAGAAACAGATAATGTTTTATTAAATTGAATTTAACAATCATTTATCCGCGGATAATACTTTCTGTAACATTATTGTTTGTAAATATTAGCTTTCAATCCATTGAATCTTTGCTAATTACAATGAAACAAATACTTTACCTGGTCAAATTTCAGAGATAAATAATTAATTATTTCTGAATAATAGGCGGATACACAAAATAAAATAATTAACAATAAGAAGAAGAAGAGTAAGAAACTGCAATTAATGATTTGTCCAAGAAATAATGTTCGTTGCAAGTGACATTGTCACATCCCATGGGGCTTCATATTTTTATCCATTTTTTCTGTAAAATATTGCTGGAATATTCAAGCAGCTGGTTGACGTTTATCTCTGAAGATAACCAACTTGTTATTATTTAAATATTACTTTTTTCCTTAGCCATTTTTGTTTACTTTTGTTTTTGTTACTTTGTATAATACATACTTCTTTTCATTTTTGGGATTATGGCTGCTATCGTGGAATTAACTTAATTTAATTAGCTATACTTTCCTAAAACTTACAGGTCACGTAAATCAAAAGACAAGAAATTTACCTCTCTTCAATGGCGCCAACCTCGATTCACCTTCTCTAGCCACTCTCCGTACGTCGGAATTGGGCTCGCCTAAATCTTCGTCTGCTCTTCCTTTCTCGTTCGACGACAAGTTGTCTCTGGATTGTGCTACGCTCGATCGATCGCTTGAGGTCGAAATAACAGGGTTATTTTAGTAAATTGCAGAAACTATAACACAGGGAATAGCAATTCCTGATGGATGAGGAGGAATACCTATTCTCTAATTTATGGAATACCAATTCTCCAGGAATAACTATTCCAAGCCTTAAATTCCATCCAAAGCATGGAACAGGAACAGAGAGGGAATAACTATTCTATTCCTTGAATCAAACATGTCCTTATAGGTTTCAATATGAAATCAAGTTCACTTCCATTGATTATCCCCTACCAAGACAAGATCCAAGAGCTCTGCTAAGGGGCAAAAGAATCCAAGTAAAAAATAACTGACTTGACACTACATTCAATGTAAAACTTAAGGGCATTGCTTGAGAGTAGACCTGTTCGTCAAGCGGCTGAGCCAGACTTCATCGTGTTTTTGATTAGAAATATCAACCCAAACCCAGCCCAAGTCCATATTTTAGAATTTCGATCTCAAGCCAAACTTACGAGGTTATTCCCAAGTCAAAAGTTAAAAATCGACAGAAACATGTCAAATTTTTTTATATAATTGCATAATTTACTCAAAGTCACTGATATTTACAAAGTTTATTGTAACCAAGTATACAAATTTAACAAGATTATATATAAAAATCATAAATAATTATTAAATTTAATATATAAATATATAATAAAAATATTATCATTCATCGGTTCAAGCCCGTCCCAACAAATAATTTTATTTATTCACTATATATTTATATATTAAAATCATAATTATTTTGAACTTTTATATTTTGTTATGTTAAATGTGTATATTTAACTACCAAAAATAATATTCATGGGCTTAGTCCGGGGTTAGGGAATGACTTTATAGCCTGGCCAAAATCCCGCTCGAACCCGAAGTTCTGAAATATGGGATTGGATCGGGTTTGGGTTAATGTTTTTAATATAAAACATGTCAAACAAAACCCGAACCCTACACGGCCCCCGGTCGACGAACAGGTCCATAGGTCCATTCGTAAAAGCTCTGCCTCCACCATGTTTCTTTTAAAAAAAAACGAGTAAGATTGTAATTAATAGAAATGAGAATTCTGATAAAACGACTGACTTTATATAATAAGAAAATAAAATTTAATGTCCTCCAAAAGCAACGATTTCCATCTTCCACCAATGAGCAAGTCATAGTTGTTCCATAAAAGGCACAGTAAAGTTCAAAACATATACAATAAGGAAAACAAGAGTTTTACTCGTAGCAAAATTAATTCTTCTTATCCCACAACACAATAGAAGTTTCTATGATTTATATTCCTTGTATATGTTGATCTTTAACATGTATCATTTGAAAATATTGCCAAAAACCATCATCTGTCAACTATAATAGTCTTCAACTCAATTTTATAATTTAAATAACTAACCCTTACTTTGTACAGTATATTACTGGAATTGGAATGTTAAGTGCTCTTTTATGTCTCCTCCTGTACCTGATAATGATTTTTAAATAGTTATTTCATAATTACCCATCAGGTTTGATTTTTTTGAAGATGTTGTTTTCTGATTATCTATTTCCAATTAAAAGTCGTGTTATGAAAGGGATAAAATGATGCATTTTTATTAAATTTAGGAAGTTAATTGAAATTTTAAAAGGTTTAATACATCAAGAGGTACCTGAACTTGTCCCTAAAAACCCGCTACCTCCCTGAACTTTCAAAGTGACCCCGTAGCTACCTCAACTTTAAAAAAATGCACCACTTGGCTCACTGAAAGCCACATGTCAGCTTCTGATTGGAGCGAGAAAATTTAGAAAAAATGGCATATTTGAAAAGTCAAACCAACTAGAAATGGACACGTGGCATTCAAGTAGTAAAGTGATGCACTTTTAAAAAGTTGCGGTAGCTACGTGGTCACTTTGAAAGTTCATGGATGCAGCGAATTTTTAGGGACAAGTTCAGGTACTTCTCGATGCATTAAGCCATTTTAAAATAAAGGAACGTGGATGTGGATGTATTTGGCCTTTCTAAGATTCACCAAATTTAGTTATTTACCCGTAAATGGCACCCCATTAACGCAAACATCACATTTTAAATTGAAAAACCCAATTCCAAAACTAGGAAAGAAGATATATACAAGAAAGTTTTTATACACAAAGCAATCTTTAAAAAATGGCCGAGAAGGAAGAAATGGGTTCGGTAGAAGAAATAGCAACAGAAACTATGATGGCCGAAGAGGTAACTAAAATGAAACGAATAAGATGCATAGTTTTTACCGTGGCTTTTACTCTCTTTCAAACTGGGATCTTTTTGCTCATTATATTCTTCGTGTTACGTTTTAAAACCCCAAAATTCAGGCTAAAATCAGCCAGTTTTGATAACTTTGAAATTAACGCATCGTCAGATGTTACGGCTTCCTATTTCAATTTCACGATCAACACTGGATTTGGAGTCAAGAACACAAATTATGGGCACTTCAAATATGAAATAAGCAATGGGACATTTGGATATAGAGGTCTAATCGTCGGGGTGGTCAGTGTTGACAAAGCAAGAGCAAGAGCAAATCTACGAGGAAATTTTATGCCAAAGTTGTTCTAAAGAGCGGCAAAACAAACTTATTGCCGACGGCTTTTGCTTTGGATGTGACATCAGGGAAATTGCCGATCACTAGCTCTTCGAAGTTGAATGGGAAGATTGAGTTAATGGAACTGATTAAGAAGAAGAAATCAGCACTAATGAACTGCAATATGAACTTTGATATCAAGACTAGATCCCTACAAGATATTTTCTGCAATTGATTTACTCAATTAATTGCTTCTTTTTATTATCTATGTATGTGTTTGTTCTTATTTGTATGAGTTGTTCTTGAGAGATTTCACGAACAAGACGCTGGAAAGGTAACTTGCGGATCATAAGCTTTGTGCTCTTCTGGTACTTTCGGATTTCTCGAAGAGCGACGGTTCAAGGGAGCCAAAAACTCCATAGATGATATCTTATGATTTGGGATTTTTTGTAGAATTAGGGATTGAAATTGAAATTGAGAAGATGAGAATGAAGTTGCAGGTTTTAATTAATTGATTTTTTTTCTATTCTCAAGGAATCCTGCAACGCGCCATAACAGTGAAGGGTATGTCCCATGAGCTGCCACGTAGGATATAAGGGGTTAGAAGGTACATTTTATCCAAGTTGAGGTAGTTGGGGGGACTTTTTCAAAGTTTAGGGAGGCATGAGGTTTTTGATGTCAAGTTGGGGTACCTTATCATGTATTAGGCCTAAAAAACTTGTCACGATTGTGAATTTAGAAACAGAATTTTTCAAAATGTTTTCTACAACCTTTTCACTATTGCGAATAACAGTTCGCAGTCATGAATTTGAAGAAAAGAACAGTTCAAAACTTTGAACTTAAATATATCACTCACCATAAAGGTCACAATTTTTCGGGGGCCTCAAATATTTGATAGATTTTAGTAATGGTATTTAAAGTTTATATATATTAATATGTGTAAAAATGCAGTAAAAAGGAACATTGGCCCAATAGACAGCCGCGTGCTCCGCCACATGAACGTGATAAAATCTTGGAGGCTTTTTTTTCTTTCGTTTATATTTCCATCCTCTTAAATTTCTCTCTTTTTCCCTTTACTTCCTTTTTTTCATCTTTTCTTTTCATTTTTCCTTTTTCGCTTCTTTTTTTTATTGGAATTGCATCTCTCTTGTTTCCCTTGTTTTTTTCAATTCTTTATTTTGTTCAAAAATATATTTTATTTCAATTCAATATTCAAAAAATTTTAATATAAGAATGAAAACTATAGTTTAGATATAATTATTTTGATATAAATGAGACTATATTAACAATTACATAATTTTCATTTATCATAACAAATTAATGTTAATAGGAAAGAGCAGTCTTTCAAATTTAGAATATTGTATAAAGTTTATTATCATATCATAGTTTATCATGATACTTTTTAAAAACATATTTTTTTAGTATCCCTCAAGTGTCTCTAAAATTAAATAAGAGTTTTAAGTATTTTTTTTTACTTTAAGCTGATTACATCTGAAGCCCCTGAACTTGTCCCTAAACTCCCTTTTCCTCCTGAACTTTCAAAAATTCTAAATAATCCATAAACTTGTAAAAAGTGCACCAATAACCCTCTAAACTTGTCCTTAAAATCCATTTCCTCCCACTCAATGCCACATGTTAGCTTTTGGTTGGTTAGAATTTTAAGAAATGCTATTTTTTAAATATTTTTCTCTCTAATCAAATTTTGACATGTAGCATTAAGGGGAAAATTTTGTGCAATTTTTACATGTTCAGGGGAGGAACATAAATTTTTAAAAGTTTAAGGAGGAACAGAGTTTAAGGATAAGTTCAAGAGTTATTTGGAACTTTTTTCACTAGTGTAGGTAACCCATCAATTCCCTTTATACCTTGGTCATTTACTTCAAAAGAAAATGCATTTATACTGGGTGTTTGGGACTAGGATCATCTGATACATAACCAGGTAAAAGTTATGTAGAACCTTTGTAACAATAGTAATACTCACTGAAGTTGTAAACAACATACTTTATATTATAAAGAAGTGTAACAGTATGAGTGTATTCATTAGTATGCATATTCAACCTACATATAAGAAAAAAATCATGTCCAGACATTTATATATGTACATGTATTTAATATAAAGTATTTAATTAAACACATTTTCCTACAAGTTTAGTACAACATTCAATAACCATTTCTATTGGATTCGGCAAACATAGTCTATCTATCTTCCTATAATGGAACAAAGCTACATTAGACAGTTATGGTTGGATCTTGTTCATTTGCAACTCGTGCAATTTCTAAACCATTCGAGTTCTCTTTCTCGAGACATGTATACACAATTGTATGACTCCTCAAATGTATCTTCATCCTCGCTTTAGCTCCAATAATATGGACAACTAACCTAGTATAGCTAAGACTTAACCCCATCTAATCTTATGATTAAACATATTTTAAGGGAAAGCATGTTGTACATGTTCTTACATCCGATAATAAGGTCCATATCATAGATTTATGATAGGATGACTGTGTACTGCCTTATATTTAACATGGATTTTATTGGTGCAATTAGTCTTGTCTAATCTAGGACTTATGTTATGGATATGATTATGATAACTACAACTAATTTTTGGCTATAAGGAATTAGTAAGGTCTAACCTAAGGGGTCTTCCTCACACTCCTACATCATAAGCATTCCATCATGCTAAGACTCCATAACATGCAAAACAATCAAAGTCCATTATTTCAAGTTTTGACACCTATGTTTATAAGTTTTAATTTAACAATTCAAACTCACATTATAAAACCATATGCAAAATCCAATTCCTATTCTAGAAATCAACTAAGTCATAAATGTCTCTTTGGTATATAAAACCTAATACCGATAGAGATTCTCAGGTAGGAGAAACCACCTTAAAGTGAATGAGAAATCTTGTCTAATCCTAGCTAGAATAACCATGGGTAATTTTGTTCACATTAACCAAAAATATTTTATGATTTGAAGAATTCATTCTTTTAATGAAGAATTATTCAAGATCAAAGCATTTATATATGTAGTAGATCATTGTTAATTATAATAACAACTTAGACTAAGTTCGAGCAATACTTAATATAGTTATCACCTATTTTCTATAAAAATAATTGAAACCTAAGTCATGCATAGCATACTCATATAAATTCATAGAAAATACACTTAGCAAATTTATAATCAATCAAGCATCACATTATGCAAGATCTCATACCATATATTGATAGTCACTCGATGATAGATTGAACATATGTACTAGCACGGTGGAATTTCAAATTCATCATAACCCTAAGATCTCCTAAGCATGGCATAATTTATTCAACTTTACAAAGCTTAACATAGATATTAAGGTCTATAAGCACTTATAAAAGAAACATTATATCTAACTTAGAGCATCGCCAGTTGATGCGTGCCCTTAAGCTTTCAGCAAAGTAACCATTTATTGCAAGTGTCGAAGTGTATGACAATCTCTAGGAAAAGTCCACTCTAACTCCACTGACAAAACCTTCTCATAGAGGGAAAACAGTTAGTTAAAAATTGGCTTCTAGACCACTCGTAGAGTAACACAAAACCATACTATAAGGTGCCTTTTTGTAAAAAAGAAATTTGCTCCTAAACAATTCCATCAATTTTTTGTGTTGGACCTTGCACTCAAAAGATGGTTTTGTTATTTCTAAGTCAAATAAGCAAACTTGTGGTAAGCTATCATTTCGAAGAAAGTCTTTACTAAACATCGCAAAAAATCATTCATAAGAAAACTGATTATTCAATAAGTGAGTAATCACTTAAAAGTAAATTTAGATGATTTGGAAGAAAAATGACATTTTGAATAAATGTATTCATCAAAAAACATATTTATTCAGAAGGCGGCTGGAAGTTATAAGTTAACAACCATCATTCACACAAAGGTAAGGTATGAAACTCTGAAACTAAGGGACAAAGATTATAAATCCCAATGCAAGGTCATGGGAAAAATTTTGGCATATCAAGAAAAAATTTTATTGCACGAAAAGAAAGGATGTTTGTTATATACCAAAAGCAAGTAGTACAGTTTGCTCAAAGTGTTATTGATCTCCAACTAGCAATATACACTTTTCTGACAAATGTCTGAAAAGTTGTACAAGATTGTAGGACTTCAGCGTATATTTTTCAAAACAAAAAAGCTAACTAAGTAATGGAATCAAATCTCAGTCTAATATATTCACCGACGGTAATAATTTATTATGTCCTTTCTGAGACATAAACTACAATGTTGTCTCTCGATGGATAAATTTTGAAGTAGTATAAATGGAAGATCATCTTCAATAAGCAAACTAGTGAAGCTAATTATCAAGTGCCAATACTCTGCCAAATTTCAATCTCTAAAATCAAACAAAGAACTCCTTCATTCAAAATACTTGTAATCGAATTCATTAAAACAAACTTCAAGAATTCAAAAACAATTTCTCATTGGAAATTGTAATAGATCTAGCTTGGGATGAGTTAGATTGAGAGTTTTAGTTATATAGAGCAAGATTGCTCAAGGACTGATGTGTGTTGAGGCAGAACCATGATAAATTGTGAATTCTTAATCCCTCTACATACTTAAATATTGTTACATAAACTTGTAAGCAAAACAATTGATTCATCCTCTATTATAAAAATATTCGATATAGCTATGATTTGAATCTGAATAAGATTACTCAAAAGCCATATTGAACAAGAGAACTTGAAATTGAAGTTAAATCTTTTTATTGACGAAAGAAATTCATTCACCCCCTTCTTAAACTTTAAACACACCCATATATGACAAATAATTAGTATCAGTGTAGTGCACAAAATTATATAAACTTAACAATCTTGAGTAAAAGATCCTTAACATTGGGTGAAAACTTTGTCAAGTATATTCCTAACAATTAGACCATACAGATTGTTCCAGAAGGGATATATGTGTCCATGCCTCCATTCTTCTTTAGACAAAATGACACTTTCTAGAAAAATCGAATCAAAAATTTCATTTAGTCCCAAAATTTGTATGCCTGGTTTACTATAACAAATGATCCAAACACTCCCAGAATCACAAAGAAAGGTAGAGAGATTGATAAATATGAATCTGAGTATAATGAAACTGATATAAAGTGAAAGGAAAATTCGGTTCTAATATGCCTAGCATACGCAGCGGAAATTTAAAATGTTTCTAAGCCTAGGTTCACCTTAATGTGCATAATCGAATAAAGCATGCTAAAGTTTAATATTTATTTAGAACAATAAAGAATTTACTAACTTAATTCCAAACTAAGTATATAAATTCCTAAGTCTTAGTCCAAGTTCTAAACATGGTAATAATAATAATATTAGTTCCAAACTAAATATATTAATTCCTAATTTAAAACTTAATTAAGCATACAAAAATTCTAAATAAATAATAAACATTAAATAAATAAATACAAAGGAGAAAAGATCTACTTGTTGAAGACCTCCAAGCTCATTTTAATGCTACGCGTATCCACACGAGGACCACGAACAAAAACTCGGAAGGAAAAACTTTCACTAGTCGAGTCGGTGCTAGCCAACTCAACAAACGAACCAAAATATTAACTATTGGTTTTCCTCGAAAATTCATAGAAAACCTTACAAAATGAGCACTTGAAATGGGGGAATAAATGGGCCTATTTATAGGCTAAGGGGAGCTGAAAAGCTCCCCTTTTAGGCGATGTGGGATGAGAGAAAATCCCATCCCAACCGAGTCATGAGGGTGGGATGCAAGATTTCTCGCAGGCCTCCAGTTGCGAGGTTTCTCGCAGCTGGGCTACAAGGTTTCTCGCAGCTGGGCTGCAAGGTTTCTTGCATGCCCAATACGAGATTCCTCGCAGCCCACCCATTGCGAGGATTCTAGCAGGCAGGCCTTACGAGTTTTCTCGCAAGCCCGCCTACGAGGTTTTTCGCATTGGGTTGCTGCCCAATGCGAGGAATCTCGCAGGCCATTTTGCGAGAATTCTCGCAAGCCCTAGCTTGCGAGAATTCTCGCAATGGGTTTGCGAAAATTCTTGCAACAGACTTGTGAGATTTCTCGAACCCATTTTTTCCTTTAAAATTTTTTCCCGACCTGGGTCCAACCTGTCCATAAAATTTCCCTTTCGATCCTTTAAATATATTTTCCTATTCCTAGTAAAGAAGTCCTTTACATTGTTCATAATTTCTCAAAGTGTGTGTTCCGTAGGACCCCAGATACCATGCCACTAAAGATTTTACCCAATTAATTTCCCCACTTATGAAATAATAATTGGTACGAAGTAGTATTTATTGAATAAATAATTGTTCTAATCTTTAGACGATCATCGGAGGCCTCTAGCAAGGGTTCATGATCCCTCAATGTCTGTGATGTTGTATCTTTTACAATCAAGTCCAGGTACTATACAGTAGACTACTATGTGATACACTCCTTTCATCAAATAATACAATCTAGTTTTAGGGCACGGATAAGTGTCAACCCTACGGACCGGCAAATCGAATCCACCTAGTGCATTTTGTTGATACCAAAGTACATTGCTCTTATTGTGAAGTATTAACTAGAATCCCGTTCTATTAATACTTACTCTGATCAGAGATTTATGAGCAATTGTCACTTCCACAAGTGACCATGTATTTCTCCCTTTATATCCAGGAGTGACGGATCATATCTTGACAACTCAGCCCATCAGCAAATAGGCGTTACTATACTCGTAATTACCCTTTTAACATCCATTGGAGTTAACTACATAAGAGTAACCCAATGTTTAATTACGACTGCACAAGATGTATAGCCTCTCAAGTCAAAGGATACTCACACAACTACTATAATGAGATTATCATTGACACAGGATACTAATCATATGATATCTCGTAGTGGGTCTCTAATATAATAGCCTAGTATATCCATGTGTTCACTTCAAGATCCCATCTTTACCTTGTTGAGAACAGCTACTAAGAAGTGCACCCACATGTTGATCTCTCCGTTTCATCAATGTCCATTCTTGATGAAGCTATGATCAAGGAATTTAGACATAATTACAATTACACATAGTGATAATCTCAACAATCATAGTCCCACTATGATTTATCACATATGATATAATATATGTCTTGGACCTTTGTTATACATAAAATAAAATCGTCACAAATTCGAATAACAAAGTAAAATGCCTTTTATTAATTGAAATGGAGTTTTACATAGTATACATGGTACATAACGAACTACCCTAATTGCTCTTAGGGCATACATTAT
>CAOJBI010829167.1:0-10918 GCA_948277035.1 Euphorbia corollata | reverse complement strand
TAGGACCTTATTAACTATTATGTAAGATCTAAATCACAATACCTACACCATGAATATTGTCATCAACAAAACAAATAAAGAGGGTTTTCTGAGCATAATCTATCTAATTTAGATCACACCAAGCATGCTTCATTATATAAACTGCTACACAATCAGACCACAAGAAAGGTAGACAAATTTGTCAAAACAAGACATACTAATTGAATAGGGGAGGGATTCAAAAGTTTAAAGTTTAAACCCTTAAGATCCTTCATAAATGCAGTAACAATCCAGAATAGTATATTTATTCAATATTTTATCATAAAAATCTATGCGAACATATATTCCGGTAACTCATTGCTCAATACATGGAGGATCTCAAGGGTTCACAACCTATAGTCTTACTCCCTTTTAAAAATTGGTAAAGCTATACTGACAAATAGCATTATTGACACAATTGACACATTTTATATCTAAACCTTTGATTTACTTTTTACCTAATCGCTGAGATTAATCTTCCTTCTCATCTCTATTTCTTCTTAACCGAGAACCACCACAAAAATTTCACCGCCCCTCCAGAATGCCTAATCAATTTAGCGTCATCTATATCGGTGCACCAATATCTCTCTTCTTTTACTCTGTATAGCCTCGTTCGTCCTTTTTCATCATTTCTGAAATAAATTGTTGTTGTACCGGATAGGTTTTTTAGTATCCCTAATTTCAAGCAATTGAACAAAATTGTAATACAAAAGTTCAAGAGTTTTGCAAATTGGATTCTTCATTGCTTTGTTCTGCAAAGACAGATGAGAATTTATTCTACAAATCATTTTTCTACCCTTGGTTATTTGATAAGATGGTACAGAACTAAACAAATTCTCCCTCTTTATTTTTCATTACATCGTCGATCTCATCTTCTTCCTCTTCAAATTAATAAAGCTGACCTGACATATAGATGAAGATACAAAGGCACCGATTTGGTGTAGAATTCTGATTAGGAACGAAAAGAATCCAATTTGGGTTTATATATTATCCTCCGTCAGATGAGATCCAACGGTACACAATCACAGTGTCAACTGTGTTATTTTACAAATGTGTCAATATAGCCTTGCCCTTAAAAACTAATATCTAACATTACAAATTCAGAGTATCTAAGAGCATAATATCTACAATATTTAGAAGTGCTTCAGTAAAAATAGGAAAAAACTTAAAGAGGTTGCCAGCATCACGATTCTCTACATGATATATTGAACACAAACATGAGAACAGCTGGGAAAATCAACTCCAACATAAACAACTACAAAGAAACAAAAGGATGCCTAGATCACCATTTTGAACAATTCTAACCATCAAGCCAAAATTATTTTTAGTTAATACAAAGACACATGACACTAATTGTTAAATGAAACTTGTATATGAAGAAGTTATCTTCCACTGACCCAATCGCAAAGCAATGGTCCATAGCTTTTCATGTTAACATTTCATGCCAATCGTAGTAACATGCAAGACAGATCTATGAAATAAGAATGTAGGTCACTAACCCGCAGTTATAGAGAACATTATGAAGTAAACTGATCCCGCTCCTCCTGTCAACCATTGGCAAAAAGCATTCATCCATAACAGATAAAGCAACGGCCAACTTTGAATTGCACTCAACTCTTTGAGGAAGTCCCTGGGGATATATGTCCAAGTCCACATCTGTTCTACGTATAAGACACCATGAGAATCCTGAATCAAGCTCATGCTTAACTCCAAGATATTTCTGCAATTGCTCAAAAACCTGTGCAAGCAACAAGCATGAATCAACATAACGCATCTAACTACAATAAAGATGTTCATGAAAGAAATAAAACGTAAATTTCACATAACAAAGGAAAATGACAAGTTTCAGAAACCAGAATAAATAATTACCTCTTTGCATGTCTTCCCACAAAAGCAAAAGGTTGACTCAGTATCACTAGAAAGGGTATCCACCCCCTGTGAGCATGACTTGTGATCTAAAAAGAAAAATAATTAATTTTTCAATAAAGCATCAGAATAGAGAATAAATACCTTGTAAGTTTCAAATCAAGGATTAACAAAAGGTTATTACATTTTTGTGCACACAGGATGCAAGTAAGTAACCCACAAACAGTTGCTAACCCGCAAAAATTGCAAGTACAATGTCGGCAGTGCCAATCACCTGGTGGAAGCATCTGCAAGATTATTAAAGCATGAGCATTTCATGAACCAAAGTACAAAAATAAGCAGTAAAACTCAAGGCACTTGAGAAAACTCAACATCAACTTAAGCTTAGTTTTCTTAACAAGTCCAAAGATAAAAGAGAACAATAAAATACTCACAATTTGGTGTTTCAGGAGAACTAATCTAGTGATTTAGAGTTAGAAGCCAAACCCAGCCAAGAACCATCGCACCATGACACCAATATTTCTATAATTGTAAATCATAGATATGAAACTAGGTACCTTCATAATCAGAATCAAATTCTAAACATAACTATGTGAATGGCCCATCAAGAAATGGTTCGCATTTCATACAAACTTCAATGGAAAAGATAATCAAATTAGGTGTTAGTATTAGATGAGTGATTGATCTAAATACAAAAACGCAAGGGGAGCTTGAAAGTGAAAAGCAACGAAAAAAGCACAATTTGACATGTAAGTTTCTTTAAATATACCTTGATGCCAAGGCAGCTCTGATGAAATGTAGATGGGCAATTATCACAACAAATCAAATCTCCACCATCTCCACAAAGCCCACATGTATCGTCATTAGGATCATCACCATGAACATCAACAGAATGAAAACCAGAAACTGACTCCTGTCTGTTCCATGCATCAATCTGACACTCTAGAAGGGAAACTCCAGAATCCAAACATATATTTTGAAATGGTTGGCGCTGTTTGCTGCCTGCATGGATCTCAAACTTCAAAACTGTGAGGATCTTACTACAACAAGCACAATGAATACCATCTCTGGTTACCCAGCCCTCGAGCATTACTTTAGTTCGTCTTCGGTTCATATAGCACACCTTTTGGCTCAACTGAACAGCTCCGCAATCAATTAGCCAGGAAAGAACTGTTTGCTTGCCAGAGTATGGAACATAGCCATCACTATCTGAGTTTAAGCCTTCGTTGGAATTCCGCACCAACAAAGTACATCTACCAAGTTTTCTACTCTTTTTTCCATGATGAGAGACATCTCCAGATGGCTCCGTGGAAGCATGTGGGCGATGAATGGAACTTTGACCTTTCGTGATTGGATTAAGAGAACTGCCACCTTTCATTCTACTCTTCACTGACTTACCACCTCCAGTCTGCTTTATAAAGGAGCTTAATTTCTCTTCATGACTGCCACTGTCCATGCTTTCTTCATCATGCCTCGAACTGGAACATCTTCTTACAGCAGTCTCCCTTGCATTCTCACTTTCATAGGCCTCTTTTTGCTTCTTTTTCATTTCTTTCTCCATTTTTTTCCGCGTCTTCCTGGTCAGTTGACTGAGAACCTCATCTGATAGAGGCCTAAATGAGTAGTCACCCTTGGCTTTTGCCTCCTCTGCATCATCATTTGATTGCTTTAGAAGAGCCTCATATGCCTTAATGATGGACCAGTAAGCAGTTCCGGAAGGATTTATGTAAACTGCATCTAGGTAGTCTCTGTTCCTTCTTGGTCGATAGTCTATTGTCCATCCTGCATTGATAAGCATTGCCCTTATTTGCTCACGCAACTTCTGCTTTTCTGTACCAGTACCGCGCTTAATTTTTCCCTCTTTACTTCTGGCAAGCATTAGCTCATTGCTTGGGACAATTTCACCACTATTGCTTGCCGGTTTGGTAAACTTGTGAGCTTCAGCATTCTTTTGCCCCAGCTTCAATGATGTATCACTGTCCTCTGAATCTAACTCAAGTCCTTTGGAACTCCTAGTTGACAAAGGCGCCTTCCTAGTATTAGGATTTTTTACACTCAGCGGTCCCAGTTTCAGTGAAGTTCCACTGTCTTCGGAATCCTGGTCTTTGATTGTGCCATTCTTTTCCAAAAACCTTTTAGAAGATGATTTCAGCTTCTTTAAATTTTTTGGCTCGCCAACAGAAGAACCTGCTTTCTCAGAAATCTTAGGCATGTAAAATGAAGGGTGGATTTGACCACTTCTCTTCATAGTATCTTCAGATTTCAAGCGCTTTCTCCTTTCGTCTACTCCCAAGGAATCATTAGTAGTAAAAGACCCACTCACCTTCTTCTTGTTTACCAATACCTTCAACACACCATTTTTTCCCTGCACCCTGATGTGTCCATCTGAAGCATACTTGTTCCCAAAGAATGGTACAGGAGGTCGAGTCCAGCCAGTGCCACCATGGTCTTCCAGAATTACCCCCTTCCTCTCCAAATACAAACTGCCCCTTCTATCAATAACAGGACGTCTGCTCGATCCAATCTCGTGTTCCCTCTGCAGGCCACTTCTCTCTACTGCCATGGGACTAAAATACCTCCTTCCCTCCATTCTGCCATCATCAAAAGGCTTCCTCCTCATCTCTTCATCACTCCCATCATAATTATCGAACTCAAACACATCTAGCCTATTCCTCTTTCTTTCACTGAAATCCTCCCTACCCCTACCAATTACATCGATCTCATTAGTACTCATCCTTTTTCTACCAATATCATTCTCTTCAGCAGCATCTGGGTCAAAATGTCTTAAGACATTACAAACCTGTATAGTTTCTGGGGCTACCCTTCTTCGAGGTGGCATTAACAACTCATCACTTGACCCTGAACCACTTATATTTGTTCTAGCCCTTTTCTTTTCCTTTATTGATCCAAAAACATGACGTGAACTAGAAGAACCCATTCCTCCTGCAGCATCATTCCCCTTTTTTCTAACAATCAAACAACCTGAAGAGCTTCTACTCTTGACCACAAGTTGAACATTATGCTGATCAGGTGAGGGTGGTGAGCTAAAGTCACTGTCATTGCAATTAAGCTTCCAAAAGTCAAGTAATTGGTTGATGTGTGATTCGAATCATGATATTGCAATTTCTGTTTAGATAGTTTTATACAATGTACAAGACCATTTGCAATCCACATTTACGTTTCAAGATTATAAGATGTCAAGTTGTCAACATATATGGATGATAAGTTCCAAAATTCATGATGAAAAACTAACTAGTAAAATGCATGTTGATTATCACTCTACAACAACAACAATTTCAAAATTCAATGCATAAGAGACACTTATGCACATTGGACCCTTAGATCTGAAATTTCTCACAACAAGCTAAAATACAAATCGGCATATAAAATTTATAACAAACAAAAGAAGCAAATTTTGATCTAAACAACTCCAGCTTAAACAGTGAAAAAAACGGGTAAAAGGAAGTAGGAAGGAAAAAAAGCATGGTACAAATAACTTTACCCTTGAGCGTAATCTTCAACTTGATCTGGGAAATTCAAGCAGGGATCAGGCATCATATAAAGAGATCACTATGCCTGCAAGATAACAAAATTAATATAGGACTGGTGAAATCGATTATTTAAAGAAAAAGTTGCAGGATAGTTAAAGAGAAAAAGGAGAAAACACCAACTCCTCTGTTCTTGAAATAATCTAACACTGTGTAAACTCTAAAATTGCGAGGAGATGAAAACCTCAGAAGCGTACAAAAAAGGCAGCTGAATAATGGTTCCTTGGGATGGAGAGCGAGTAAAAGTCCGTAGTGCCCCTCGCTTGAGAACTGTAATGAAAAAGGCAAAATAAGAGCCCGCCAAGACAGAGCATCACAAAATACAGAAGAAAACAAACAGAAGCCACATAACTCTTCAAAACAATCCGTAATTTACGCAGGAAATCAAAATTTCGTAACAAGAATATGAGAACGCAAGCAAAAATGACGTAAACAACCAGACAAAACAGCAATTAGCTTTAATTTGAAAGAGAAACCACCAATTACAGAATATGAATCAGCAGATTAGCTTTTGTTGGAGGGAGAAAACCCAAAGCAGACGTTGATCGGAGTACCACACGCAGGAGAAAGAATGATCGGAGGCAGGAGAAGGAGAAAGATGGATCCGAGGCTGGAGAAGTAAAAAGTGAATGCAAGAGGCGGGTGGATCAAAGCACAGGTGAGGTGACCGAAGAGAGTAATTGCGATTACGATAGTTTTGGTGTAATGGCGGATTCATCCCACCATTTTTTTCTTTATGAACAGAAAATCACAGTTGGAATTCACATTTCCATTACAGAAAAAACTGATATATCATATATGCATATAGGCTAAGCATAGTGATGGGCCTCTATGTGATGGACCCGTTTATGGCCCTTCATTTCATATGCTGATATGCGCGTCAAATGGCCCTTCATTTCATATGTGCGGCAACGTTTAGGCTTTGTTTGGATGATGGTTCATTGTAGTTCATTAAAGTACGGTACAGTATGGTATGGTATAGTACGGTATGGTTCTTTTAAAAATTTATGTTTGGATGGATAGTACGGTATAGTATGGTTTTTTTTAATTTTAGTTTAATTTAAAAGAGAACCATGGAGAACCACCAAATCCGTGGTTCTATTTTCATGGTTCTTGGAACCATGAAAAAACCATGAGAGAACTATACTATGAAAAAAACCATACAACCAAACAAGTGAATTTAATTTAGAACCATACCATACCATGAAAAAACCATCAACCAAACAAGGCCTTAGTAATAGCTGAAGACCTCCGAGCGGGCTTGGATCGGGGTTAATGAATTTTTAACTAAAAATATCAATTCAAACCCAGTTCATGTTCATTTTTAGAAATTCGAGCTCGGATCGGACATGAACTGGATTTATAAGGTCATTCTCAAGCTCGTGAATATTTATTTTTTTCATAAATTTTACTACTGAATTAAATAAAAAATAATAAAATACGAAAAATATATTTAAATTTTACTTATAATTACATTATTTACTTAAAATCTTTAATATTGGTAATATTTATCGTAATCATGTACCAAAATTTAATAGGATAAAATATTTAAAAAAAGTTTAAAACAAGTACAAATTAAATATATAAATATATAAAAAGTAAAAAATTTATTCATTAGATCGGGCTTGGGTATTTATATAAACCAAGCACGGCACATAAAATTTCGGATTTTTTCGGGCTCAGGTTCGTACCGGGGATTTTTTAAAAATGAGTGTCCAAGTCCGGTATTGAACTGTAGCCGGCTCCACGAACAAGTCTAGTAATGGGTTGCCAGAATATCAATGTCTCCACTTGATTGCGTTGTCGTATTTTTAAACGATGAAATTCAATACTAATTTATGTGTAATAAACATATACATATAATGAATTGAATTGTCTGCACAATTTAAATTCTAAATTTGCCTATTTCAATTTCAAATTTAAACGACTTTTTAAATATATAATAAAGCATATGTAAATATTAAATACAAATGTCATCTATAAAATATGTTATGAGATCAATAATGTTAAATCGTCAAACATGCATGCATGATTAAAATTGTTCAGTAAGATAATTTCCCATGTCATCTAAAAAATGTAACACAAAATTGACATGATCATGATTAGGTTAAGCGTTTGGATCACTAAAACCCGACCCGGGTTCAAGCCGAACACACCCCAGTTACATGAACAGAACTGCCTCCCCTACTAGCTCCTGAAATGCTAGAATATTTCAAAAACCACATGATTCCCTTTACAAAGTCTTTTTTTTTTCTTGCAAGAATCTTATAACATAAAGCAATGCCATGTATCCAAGCTCTAATCAATCTTCATCTAATAAACAAAAGATCAAATAAATAAATCCATTACCCCAAGAATTTAGGTCAATTAGTTTAATGCCAATTGAAATTTTAGTCCTGAATAAAAATGAAATGAATTCAATCCACAATCAACACCAAACATATAGAATGAAGTGAAACGTATAAGCTCTTGTACCATTGGCAAAAATCAAATCATTTTTAAAAGTAATTTTTGTTCCTTCCATCAGTTTTCTTTCTCCCGCTTATTTGGATATTTTTCACTTGAAATCCCGTCTCGGCCCTTCTTATACCCTGGCTAATTGGCTATCTTACCAGGCCCATTTCTCACCCCGCCATTACATCCAATACCTAAATTCCCTCGCAATCACCCAAATATTTTCTCCATTCTCGCTTCAAATTCACACCAACGATTCCGATTTTTGTTGTCTCCCCCTTTCCATGGGAAATTCAACGAAAATGCAGTAGATCATCCTTTTATTGGTATAGTTTATTTTGATTCACCTTTTTTTTTTTAATTAAAAGTTGTGATCCTTTTTGGTTGAAACTATGAAGAAGCTCCAAGGATTCGTGATTCATTGAAATCGTTTGAGGACTAGCATCTCCAATCCCGCTTCAAAGAAGCTGCAAGGATTCGCAATTCATTGAAATCGTTTGAGGACGAGCATCTCCAATCCCGCTTCAAAGGTAGGATTGGCGTGGCGGCCGTTTCTGAAATTTTCGAGATCACGAGAAAAAGATTAAACATATATCCTTAGAAAAGGTATTCATCAAATTCATAATTTATTACTAGAAAACAAAATAAAATTTTAAATTTTGAGGTATGCTTTAAAAATTTTGTTATTCGGTCATTTTTTAATTGAATTTCAATAAACTATTTGCTATAAATTTTATTTAAAATATCAGTGTGGAGTTCATTGAGTATTGATAATTTTGAAGGATGTAAGAATAAACAATTATTATTAAAATACTGTATCATAATTTTTGAATTATTTATTTGTTTCACTTTTAATATAAAAACTGTCACAAATATTTAAGCTTAACATGTGATGCTATTTTTCTTAAAGTAAAATTGCAATTAATAATTTGAATAGACAAATTGTTAATATGGAGGAATAGTACTCAAATCTTTTGTATACTTTCACCACTTTCAATTGAAAAAAAAAATTAGGAAAAATAAGTTATTGTTATATTGTTATTAACTAATAATAAAGTAATAAATACCTAACAAAACCATTCCTAACTATTAACTTTAAAAGTTATTTGTTTAATTTTAATGAATAGTTTTGATGTTAAAGTTCTGTATATATCAAATTTGATATAATAAATAAATATTTTATTATTTGTATAGTTTATTTTTATGTAAATAAGGATAAATAATTTATAGTTATCATTATTATACTTAAGATTCTGGAACACTGAAAGACAAATATAATATTTTTTTTCAAATAAAAGAAAAGATGATAATAAGGTAAAAGAAAAAAAATGAAATTCCTATTTGAAAAACAAGAGATTAAAAAGAGAAAAGAAAAATAGGGAAAAAAGAGATGAAAAATAGCAAGGTAATAAAAGAAGAAAAATGGAAAAGAAAGGCTGAAAAAATTGGGGAAAAGGAGAGAAATGAAAAAAAGTCATGACAATCAAACCCACGACCAACAGAGCGAACCGAACAGCCCTACCAACCTACCAATGCGACCACAATCATTTCATGACATGCTACTACGCATAAAAACATATATCCTCACCATATACTATTGCAAAACCCGAATAAATATTTGAGGTCCCCGAGACCTTGAACGGTCGCTCATCCTGCTCTCCTAATAGCAGGCCCTGATTCCTAGTATCAAAATATGAAGTTGCAACTTCATATTCAATTGAAGTTGCATTGTTGCAACTTCAAACAATACCTTATTATTTATTTATTTTCCTTCTGTAAACACCGTAAAAACTTCGAGTTACAAAGTTTGAAGTGAAAACTCATGGTGCAGATGCCGTAAGCCAGTTTTGCAATACCTTAGATTGCTCAAACAAGCCATAATTGATGTGCAATTTGAGGTGTAATTTCTAATGTCTCCAACCTTTCTCAGTTGCTGCTGTTAGCCTGTTACTGCTATATGCCTGCATCTCTATACGAGAGTGTGCTTGTTTAATTTGTTTTTGAACATTGAGGTCCAGTTGAGATATCCATTTGTAGCCCCAAATTTATTCATGTAATTTGTTTTTGACAATTTTTGCTGAATATGTTATACGTATTTGGTCGCTGTTGTCCAGATTTCCTGATGAGCTTAAAGATATTGCTCCAAATACCCAACTAAAATGCTCAATATCCTGGTATAGTGATATATCATTAGAATTTGAGGGGTGCACTTATCATTATTGGTCTAGGTAGTTTTTTGTGTATAGTTTCCCCGCATCTATCATTATTTGCTGCAGTTGGATACGGTACATCATGAGAATTTGACGAGTGCACTTATGTAGTTACCCATCAGGAATAACAATTACCAGTGTTCTTTTTTTATTTTTTTTGCATTTTCTGAAAGTATATACATTTGCATTCTCAATGGGCCATTTTCTCCTGGAGTATTATCCCCTCTCGTGACTCTAAAAACTTTATATTTGGATCTGGCAAATTTATTTTGATTGCTGATTTGTTTTAGAGCGCGATGTCAAGATTTGACCTTTTTTTCTGCTCATTTTTTCCAAATGTCATGGCCTGCAGGGCTACCGAGTAAATAAAAAGTTAAAATTAGGAAGTGGAATGGATCCACTCCGAAAATATAAGATCGAAGTTGTTCACTACAGGTTATACTACTCAGAATTTGAAGATCAAAGATGAGCAATATTGATATTCTATTAGTTGAACTTATTCCAGTGTCTTATATGAATGAATAATGTTTCTTTGGGGTAGGAAAAGATTCACTCACAGAATTTTTAAGATCAGTATTATTCAATCATGAACTCGTTCCAAAATCTTGCATTTAGGGGATGAGGGTTCAAGTAAGGAGTGTCTATATTGAGGGGGGAAGTCAGCCTTCAAAGGGGCTGTACTTTTTTTGCTTACAGAACGAGAATCACTGACAATTCAAATATTTTCTGGCATAGACGTTATTCTATAGGCATGGCCTTAAAATTACATTAGCTGAGCTCCCAAATTTGAAGTTGTATCATTTGCTGCATTAAAGGGGACTT
>CAOJBI010829153.1:0-10013 GCA_948277035.1 Euphorbia corollata | reverse complement strand
ATAGTCATCAGGTTGGCATCCGCAAGCAACCATTCGATAAAATAAATCAACAGCTTCATCAAGCTTACCTTGTCCACATAATCCTCTAATCAAGGTATTGAATGTGACAACATCAGGCTCTAAACCAAGTTTGAAGATTTTTCCCAGCACAGAAGATCCAAATTCCACACGCCCTAAATGGCAGAAGCAATTAATCAAAATGCTACAACTATAAACATCAGGAGCAATTCCGAGAGATTCAATGCGGTTGTAGAGAGAAATGACAGAATCAAAATGGTTCATTTTAACAAGAGCAGACAACAATTTGTTGAGTTCGATGATAGAAGGGGGTGGGTTCGAAAGAAGCAGCCGATTAAACGAAGCCAAGATATCACGAAAGCCAGAATGGATAGGGGGTTTGGTATGAAAAAGGGAAACACGAGGAAATACCTGAAGAAGAAAGGAAAGAGGAAGAAGGCGCATGGTAGGGATACGGTGGAGCTTCATCATCGTTGGCATTCGTAACAATCGAAGAGCAGTAGATGCAGTATAACGTATTGGGTTTTATTTTAGGGATTTGAAAGTAGAAATTGGAAGTATACGAATGAAAATGGTGCCTTTCGCAATCGGCCGATCAATTATTTCATATTATGACAAAAATACATCCTAATGCTTCTAAATTTTAATCCATTCCCAATTTTCCCAAGTATAAATTTCTAAAAAAATAATTTTTTTATAGTTTTTCCAAAAGTTTTTTCAATATTTTTAAACTGGCCTAATCGTCTAAGGCCTTGTTCTCTTCACCTTCAATTTGGTTCAGTTAAGTTCAGTTCAGGTCCATTAAGTTCAGTTCAGTTCAGTTAAGGTCTATTAAGTTCAGTTCAAATTCATTAATTATAATTTTAATAATTTTTATTATAATAAATACTTTAATAAAAATTAATAATAACAATAACAATAATGATAACAATAAAAATAGAAATATTAATATGAAAAAAATAATTATTAAAAACAATGTAATTAACAATAATTATATATATAGTAACGATTATTAGTATTATTAAGATAATAAAATTATTGAATTTCATTGTAACATTATGATATTTTTAACTACAGTCATATAAATGATTAATTAAAAATGTGATATGAGACAATAACACGAGAATATTTATAAATTAAAAATATTATTACTTTTATTATTTATAATTTAATAATTGATAATATAATATAAAACTATTATTTATGATAATTATTGTTTAAATAACAAAATTATAATTAAATTGTTTTACGTTCTATAATAGACTTTTATTATCAGTATTATTAAAATTAATTTTTTTATTATTAAATTTACAAAGTTATTATCATAGCTATTGTTTATATTTATAATTATTCACCATAATATATTAGAATTATTGGTTTATATTATATTAATTATAATTAATATTTTTATTAAAACTAAAAAATTTAATTTTATTATTATATATTTTAATAATTAATTAATCTCTTTTAATATTATTTTTAATGATTAATATTGATATTTATTATTTTCAATAGTTATTTGTTTTACTATTATTTTAATAATTAATGTACTATTATTAAGTTTAGTTAAGTTCAAGTTTATTAAGTTCAGTTCAATTCAATTCAGTTCAGTTCAATCTAGTTGAGTTCAGTTCAGGTCCATTAAGTTCAGTTAATTTCAGTTCAGTTAAGTTCAATTCAGTTCAGATTTCAGAAGTTGAAAAGAACAGGGCCTAACTGCTATAATGAAGGGTTATGAATTTAAGATTTTAGTCGGATTAGTGATCATAAAGATTTTCTTAAAACATATAAAAACACTAATGTTTTTAATAATTTGATATTAAATATGTTATATCATTATTAACTAATATGTTAAACTCAAAAAACATGTCATGTGTTTTGGTTTTTATGATTTTTTTTTACAAATGGATGCATGAGTTACAAAAAGAGAAAAATAATATTTTTTCATTAAAAATAATAATCTTACAAAAAATATTTCAATTAATTCAACATTCATATAATTTAATCGTGTTATTTTTAAATAATTTCGGAAACTGTTTTATTTTATTATGAAATTTTAAATTTTATCATCACATTTTAATCAAGAATAATATTCTTACATCTCGGAAAAATCTAAAATTAATCACTAAAATTTATTGTATTTTTATTAACTAAGCTACAAAATTTCAGTTGATCAAAATTGACTATATTACCTATTTTTTAAGAAAATTTCAAACCAGAAAACTTTTGAAATTACAGGCACCCATTTGCAAAAAAATAATTGACCATATACATACTTTGTCACCTCAAATTGGTAACTTTTCATTTTTACCGTCCCCAACTTTAAAATGTCTTTACTAAACCCCCAAATTTGCAAAAATACACTCGCCAGCCCCGTCGGTGCCATGTGTCACATTCTGGTTGATAAACAACCTGACATTTTTGAAAAGTCAAACAAATCACAAGGTGACAGCTGGCACGAGGGGGCTGGCAAGAACATTTTTGCCAAGTTTGGGGGGTTAGTGGAGACTTTTTAAAGTTCAGAGCAGCAAAAATGAAAAGTTGCCAAGTTGAAGGGACGAGAGTACATGGCAAAAAAAAATTTAAAATGACTTTTTTTGCAAAAAATATCAACCACAGATGTTAGCACGGTCCGCTCGACCCGATGAGGAAATTATCCGAGTACGCATCACGGGAATGACAAGAGCCATGCAAGCCAAATTGTCGTATTTATCCGCCAATTGAAAATCCGAAAACCCTAAAAATCGCGTCCGATTTCTCAAAACGGACCGGAAACTCCGAAAAAATCAAAACCCGGTAAAACCGGGCCCCGCCTAAAACCTTAAATATCTCTTGGAAAATGGGATGGGGCCCACATAGGTAATTGGCCGCGCGGCCAATTACCCTATAGGGTAGCCTTTCCATTTTTCCAGAGGCTACCCTAGGGGTGGCCCCATGGGTAATTGGCCGCGCGGCCAATTACCTAGATAATTGGCCCCGCGGCCAATTACCCCCTTCTATATAAGGGGGAGCACCCCCCCCCCCCTTCCTTAAAGAAGTCTCGGCCTCTCGGAAGTTCCCCAGAGCAAAACTCGTCAGTTTTCGCTCTGAAACACGTCAAACCTCTGCCGGATTCAAAAATCCACAACCAAATCTCGTAGAGAATCGATATAAGTCAAGTTTCCCACGGAAACTCTCGACTTAAACTCATCAAAACTTGATCAAAACCAGTTTTACTCGAGATTATAGCTATAACTCGAGTCGAAACGCTCTCAAACCATCATAAACACTTTCGAAACCTATCCTGATTCAACCTTCCACAAGGTTATCATCGGATCCACGATAATTCGGTCCCGCACCGGCTCTCACGTCATCCTGGACTCGCGAAAAGGTAACTGAGGGTATTGGCTCTACGCCTTAAACTTTCTTTAAGTTATTTCATTCGTTTTCATTATGCACTTGGGGTAAAGAGTCATTGGAGCTGCTTTACCATTTATTTTTCAATAAATTGCATTAATATGTGCAAATGAGCTTGCAGGTGAAGACCGGACACCCTAAAACAAAGGGAACCCTGTCCGGATTTTTATGAGAAAGCCCAAGTAGCGCCGTTGCTCTGCCGAAATTCCGGCTACATTTTATTGCTTTTATAAGCCGTCGTAATGCCAAAATTATCTTAAAAGTCATAATTCTCAATTTTTGAATAAAGTTAGTAACCATTATATCCGAACTCAGAATCTCATTCTTCAGGTATAAAAATACTACCATGGATCAGTATACCACAATTCCCGGTGGAGCTGAACCTTGTGGCGACTCTTTTCTTTTAGTAAAATAAGGGTTTAACCTCACTTTTACTACTTTTGTTTTAAAAAGGAAATCGAATTGAAAACGGTTTTCTCTGTAATAAAAATCATCCCCCAGAGATCGTAAGACTCATTCTCAAATCAAATCCGGGCGAATTCGCGCTCAGCGCAGTTCGACCCAGTTCCCGCAAAACACGACGACTCGACCGCTCCCGGTCTCCCGCCCGCTCACAACAGAGCATGTTTTTTAAGTTTACCCTAGCTTATAATAATTAATGTTAATACTTTGTAATCCAAAACTCATACTTTTTTTTATCAATTTAAAACCCATATATTTCTTTGGTAAAGAGAGAAAAGAGAACCAACGCTAGACTAAACCAAGACTAGGAAAAGAGACACCCGATTGATCCTCATTAAGCAAGCTAATCATTCCCGAAGGAGGTTCGTCAAAGAAATGACATCCAAGAGGAAGAGTTGATTAGATTCGTCATTCTATCAGCATATCAGTTACCTTCCCCGTAAACATGATATAGAGACACCACCCAATCCCTCTTCAGAAGCTCTTTAATCTCACAAATAACACTGTAGTAAACATTACCAATAATAATATCATTCTTCAAAGTATCAATAACGAACTTGCTATCAACTTCCACATCTATTTTTCGAAACCCACATTCCCAATCCAAACGCATACCATCAAGCATGCCCCACAACTCAACACGAGCTATCGAGCAAATACCGATATTCCTTGCATATCCTCCGCACCACTTACCATTAGCATCTAAACACACCCCAGCCTCAAAATGGATACTTGGCTTCCCTTTATAAATGTTAAATTATAATCCGATCTTCAATTTAATCAGCCTAAAAATTCTAACGAGCTGGATCTTTTTCAAGAAAATGAATCCTTCAATCCCCCCTCTATACCTTATGCTAACAATTTTTAGCCCTTATACCTGGTAGAAGAGCTTTTCGGTTTTTTCCCCAAACCCATCATTTCGGATGCCACAAGTTTCGGATTGTCCCCGCCCCATACGACATCCCCAAGTCTCAGCCTCTTCGAAATCCAAAAGTTGTAGTATCAAGTAACTATATAAATAATAACTAAAATATGATATACAATGGGTAAACTAGGAAAATCCGAAAATGTGTATTTTGGGTTTTATCTTCTGAAATTTTAATATCTAGGCTACCATTGGCGCAAGGAGCTCATAAACAAGTAAGAATTCTTCACTTTCCAGGCAACAACCATGAGTCTTCTACGTCGTTGTGCCTCATTTGGCACACCTTGTTCTGAATCCCTTGTATCCTTTTCACTTCAACATAAAGGTTCAATTCTTTCAACAATCTTTATTTTATAGACTGTACCAAAACCATGCTAAGACAGAGCAACCACCTTGTGAATCAATAAATGTGAAATCAGTTGGTGCAAGGAAGGAACCATGCTATCTCCATAATTGGAAGTAATGAGGCAAGATAAATTGATATAGTGGTATGGGTTCGATTTTCTGGGTAACTCGAGTTCTGATCTTGTTGACTAAATATGGAAAAATAACAAGTTCAGTAAGCTGCACAAGAAAATTCTGAAGAAGAAGAAGAAGACAGCCATTCCTGAGCAAAGAAACTGCATTATCTATCATTTTCTCCTATAGATTATTCTCATAATTGAACAAAAAACTTAACTCTATCATTATATAGATAATGAGAATACAACAAGAACACACCAAAACAGTTGGATATAATCCGAGTCAATTACGGAGATGCAAAATATTGGACTAGCTTTCAGTTTCACAATTCTTGATCAAAATAGAAGAGTCAACAGAATACAAATGACTAGAAAGCAAAAGGAAACTATGGAAAGGACAAACCGTGCACAGCACAACCTATATACTTCTTCCTCTTCTCTCAACCGAAGCCTAAGAGACCCAAATGCCAAAAATGATTCTCTCCTTCTTAACTCACATTTACTTATATACCACCTCAGGAGCTCTCTCTTAAGTAACTAACTCCAACAATCAGTATTTTCTATATGCAATGCATTTATATAGGTCCAATTGCGAATAATGAAAGAAAAAACAAAAATATAGTCAGAAAGTAAACAAGGAGGCGACATTTAAACTCTTGGCTGTTGTATTAGCCTACTTATATTATTTTTTTTAGCTGCCCCTTCACGATTAGATGGAGAATATAGACGAGGATAGAAGAGGAGAACAGTATGCTTGAAAATTAAATGACCTTGCAAATCCTGCCCCTATTCAGTAGAATACTCAAAAGGACTGCCACAATGCCATTTCCTACAAAGATCATGCCTTTGTGCATGTATGTGGTATGTACAGAATAAGCATAGCACCTTTCAGCAAACAATAGAAGTCATTGCTAGTAAGACAGAATTCCATCCAACAACAGATGAATGCAATAAATAAGAGGTTGAAGACATTATTATATTATGGAAACCTTCATTAAATTAAAGAAAGGTTCATATCACAAGCAATCCTATAAAAGAAAAGAGATCCAAATCCATCCGGCCGTAAAAAAGGTTCAAATATCATTTCTTGAAACTGTTCAAACAACTATGGAGAATAAAGGTCTTAGCTCCAAAGTAGTTGAATTAAACAGAGCCAAGATTACATTAACGGCTCAGCAACTTGGCCATCTCTGGAGCCCCAATTACTTGCCCTGTATTCACAGCAGCTTTCAACTTGTCCTCAAAACTGCGGTCCTTCCACAACGAAGGATTCTGCACCACATCAATAACAAGCTCTTGTATCAAAAATCAAGAGAGAATTCAATAGTTATACAATATTTTAGATCAAAATAACAAGAAGAATCCGTAAAAATTCAAACTTCTTTAGCATTTTCGCATAACCATTATATCCAAAATGCAACACAGTTAATACAACAACAACAGCGATACCCCAGTTGGCTCCGGCACAAGCGGGGTAACAGGGTCGGGCAGTTTATAATGGAACAAACTTAAGCCATAAATAAACTACTTCCGTTCTCTCAGACAATGCATCAAACACATGGTAGACGATAATTAAACAAACTGACAGGCGGCACCAATCAGGCATATGAAAGAGTTAGGTAAAGATGAAAAGACGGAAACCTGGCGATTGTGCAATTTGATGAAGGTGGAAACGATTTTGGAGAAATCAGAGAGAGGAGGTTCGACAATGCCGAAGAACTTGCCAAGGTGAGATTTAGCAGGAGGCATCTGCTTGGTTTTCAGTAAGGTGTTTACTGAGCTACCCTTTGACGCATAAGGAGGGTGCTGGGGACGGCGGAGGCCAGCTGATTTGCCGACTATTGCATCTTTGGTTGCTGCCAAGGCGGCCTTTCCGCCATGGAATGCCTTTCCTCCCACCTTTCTCATCTTTGTTTGTTTTTTTGATTGAATTTTGTCACTCAATTACTATAAATTAGACAAAAATAATAATTTAATCCAATTATGATATAAAAAAAATTAAATTAGATGTATTTGTACTTTCAATTTAAATAATTTATAAAAACAAGTTATATGTTTCAACTTATAAAAATGCTTAAAAGTTAAAAAAAACACCAATTTGAAATGGAATTGTTTTGGCTTTTAAATAAATATTTTGCGATTGACAAATTATATTTGGTAAGTTTATGATGTATAAGTAAATTATATCCCTGCCAAACTGAATTTTCTTCCCATCAAATAATAATTGGCAATTTTTAAATGTTGTTCTTGCTTTGCAATATTGTTTTAATGTTTTTAATTAATTATCATATTATTCTTAACCTATTTTTAAAATAGAATAAAATTATATAAATATGCTTCAATGGTCCAAATATTTCCAAATACATCACTTACTTCATACAATTTACAAGTTTCCGTCTCTTATATTTTTTATTAGAGACATTTCCCTTTGTTAATTTTCGTGCAATTTAAATTTGGATCATAAAAACCAAAAGAAATTGTAATTTTCAGCAAAAAGAAGAAGAAGGGATGCAATTTCATTTTCCCTTTTGTTTCTGCTAATGGCAACTAGAAAAAGAAAAGAATACTGACGATGATAACAGCAATTTTTATTTTCATCATATGGATAAGATAAATTGCAATTATTTGAAGCATTTGAAAAAAGTTGAGGAGAAAGAATGTTATTAATTCAATAGAAATGATACAAGATTTCCATGGATGGAATCTAATTTCTCAAGGCAAAACTGCAGCAAGTAGAACCATCTCTAAGCAGCATCATTAGCAGCTCCATTGGTGGCATCTATAGCAGAGAAAGCTCTCCAGCAGGAATTGTTCTCTTCACCAGTTTAGCCCACGATTCGTTCGTCTCTGTGATCACCTTCAGTGCATACTCCTGCACATATCATCCATGTCATTAACCATATGCAGGAAGAGTTTCCGAAATATCGTTTTGTACGTGTTTTCTGGGAAGTTATTAGATGTTTTACCTTGTTTGCTGCCTTGTTGCCTAGTCCGAACTTGTTTGCAGGCTTACCATCTGGGATCTTGTAGTCTCTGAACCAGTCCCTGATTGCAGTTAGAGTTCCCTGACCAAAACACCGGATTGTTTAATTCTGAAATACTATTAACAAGAAAGTAATTCCAGCTCATCTCATTTTCATGTCATTACTTGCTATGTTTATGAGAAGGAGAAGACAGAAAGCTTACTGGGAAATGTTTCTCCACATCATCAACATCATTTACTAGAGAAGAGCGAGGATCATCCAATGAGATTGCAACAATTTTCCAGTCAAGTTCACCTTCATCAATCATAGCTAAAGCACCCAAAGGCTTCACCTTTAGAACTTCCCCAATCTTTCCCCGCCTTTCACCAATATCAACAACATCAACTACGAATTGGCAAAAGAAAAATGATGTCGCTACAGTGAATCGCTCGCTGCTATGCTATAAACTGAAAAGCCATACATGTCGAAACAGATTATGATGGTCTACCTGGATCATTATCTCCAAACGCCCCTTCAACTTCATGGTTTGCAAGAGATGGATCTTCCCATGTTTGCGGAAGCAGTCCATAATTCCAGTTTATGTTATATCTGTTAAACATGATGTTATGACAAATTACATGATGAAGATCTCATATTCAGCCTCATTCCAGTGTCTAGTTTGTAGCCACATTGATTTGTTGATGTGTGTTATTATGTATGAATGCAAGAAAACGAAATCTACCTCGTTGATGAAACAATCGTACATGCTACAGTAACAGAATTAGCATCCTTTGATGCATGCTCTCACATTATACATAGGCAACTTTTTGAAAATGATAAGTAGAAATCTTACGGGTAGAATCTAAGTTTTCCCTTCTTTGTGTCCTGCTTAATTGGAGTGAATTGCTCATCAGTAGCAACCTCCATTTTCGCACTTGATTCTTTAGGAATTTCGACGACAAAGTTGAACACACCATCCCCCAAGTGCAATGGTATGTCGTGCCAAGGAGAAACCTGCAACAAGTACATTTCAGCATGTAGAAAAAGATGATTGATAGGTGACAGTATCACTGCATTCTACATAAGTGAAAATACAATGGCACTGTCATAAAAAGAACTTCTATTAAAAGAAACAGAAAAAATAACAAAGCGAGAATCTGTGACATGTCAAGCCAAATAAAACAAGAAAATGAAGTGCTTTAATTGCTTGAAGGAATCCAAATCATGCCATACCAACAACAACAACAACGAAGCTTTAAAGTGGGGTTGGCTATATGTATACTCTTACAGCATGAAGCTCTTATTCAGAACAATTGTATGACAAGTTTTATTGCCAAACCCTTTCAGAACAATTGTATGACCAAATTTTATCCATAAAAACAATCTGTTAGGTAGTTTTCTTGCTTTTGCTTTCCAAGAATTTTCAAAGTCAAAGGCATACAAGTTGTTTCAATGACACAGACTAGCTTCCCAAGTGAAACCCCAAAAAAGTTTGAATCTTGCATCAATTTTTAGCAAACAAATTACAACAGCTTCAATCAGATACCAGAACAAAAGCACACTGCATATCAATTATCAACAGGAAACGACAATTGAAAATGAAGAACAGATGAATTGAAAGAAAAAAAAACCAACATACCTTTTTGCCAGAGTTGTCGAGGAAGAAGACGCGGTAATCGAGGGTCTCAGGCAGACCTTCCTCATTGATCTTTAGCTCAGGATTATGAATAGCGGTACAAGTAAAAAGGGCTCTTGTAGAAGAGGAGAAAGACAAATGCTTTTTGCCAT